>CAIGRN010028284.1:0-16403 GCA_903798345.1 Fraxinus anomala
GGTCTTCTTCCGCTTCCAATCTTTATTTTAAACTTGAATCCTGTGATGAATTTCTTCTTTAGATTTAGCTATTTGATCTCTTATTATATCTTTCTTTTTTTCAATGTTTCGAACCCCCAATTCGTGCCTCATTTGCTCTATTTATAGTTCCCTATACGTCCTTGGCAAGTTTGGAGTCTTTTCCTGGCCTTCTCGCAGCCTAAATCAGCAAAAACCCTATCTTGCGCTGCGATCGGATGTCCAGGCAGCGTCTGGGCGCTATGGAGCTGCCTCGCTGAAAATCTTCTACGTCTGTCTCAGTATTTTTGTTATATATTTTTCTTCTGTTATTTGATTAAGGTGATTAAAAATGTGTTGGAAAGATGACTCAAAGAGCTACAACTTTGCTAGAAATAGAACTTTCTTAATTCGAACGTTTACTAGGCCAAACATGGATCTCAATCTCCAACTAAAAATCTAGACATCCTTATGCTGTTGAAAACTGATTTGTGAAAATATTTTGGCCATATTTTCACTCGTTTTTTACCTTTAGTTTTATCCATTTGACCCCTAGCATTCTGGAATATTCATCGTGAGTTTCGACATAACTTTTGAGTATTTGCACTTTAGCCCCCAAACTTTGGATCTTGCCCTTTTTCGCTAATTTTTATTTATTTCTTTCAATTTCACTTTCATTCATTGAGTTTCACCTAATAACACACTATACAATAAATTAGGCTATAAATCCATTAAAAGAATTACGAAATGTCAATATTTTAGAGCCCGAATAATTGTATAAAATACACTTATCAACATTCTTGTTACAACTATCAACAATGACATGTATGGTACGGTATCTCTTTTCATGACTTCAAGATGACAACGAAAATTATTATTGCAGTAGTTGCAAAATTGCTTTTCCTATGTGCAGATATTGCATTAAAGATATTGAAAGCAAATAGAAGTATAGACATTTCTCCAGACGTCGTGAAAGGAAGTGCTCTACACTCGTTAGCTCGCAAAACCTTTGTCACACTATGGTACAAGTCAAGAATGGATATGTGAAAAACTTGTGAGAATCATCCCTTATGTTCCCCGTAAGACCATTCTATTTCATTATCAACTTTTAGCTAACAATAAATTGAAATATTGAGCAAAATTTACTTGAAAATTTCTAGTGGATAGTAGACATGTATGTATTTACACCTTTCAACTCATTGCAGTTTGGGTTCACGTATATTACTCTGCCCACTTCGAAATATGGTTGTTGTTAGGAAGTGAACTCTTTTATGCATCGTGTTTAGATTGAAATTTTCAAGCTTTACTTTTCACATTTATGCCCTTCCTAGTGTTTCTGTTTTGTTTTATTTTCTTTTCATGATTAATTAAGGTCATTATATAATCACAAAATTATCAGAATATAGATTATTCTATTTTTCAAAGTAACTATAGCAAATACTAGTTTAAAGTCTGGAATTTGTGTGAATGATCAATATATAGATTTATTTCACTTTTTTCTCAATTTTTTTTTTTGTGGGCTCTGTAGTTAACATGAATTTTAGAAATAATTTAGCAAATATTTTTAGGTTTCAAAAGGATATGTGGTTCAATTCAAATGCGGAGACAAGTCGGTCAGTTGGTAAAGGAGTTCTGTGCACAGATTCTGACTTTAGAGGACGAGGAAATTTTGGTCATATTTAGCCAACTAGGAACTCCTATACTTACCGATGCTGCAAAAATTGGAAATGTTGAGTTTTTGATTATGCTTATCCACTCATATCCTAATCTTATATGGAAAGTAGAATCAAATAATCATTCCATATTTCATGTTGCAGTTATTAACCGAAAAGAGAAAGTCTTTAGTCCCATCTATGATGCAGGAGCTATTAAAGATTTCTTGATGCGCTTAGAAGATAAATCTGAAAACAACATTTGCACTTGGCCGCGAAATTAGCACCACCAAACAGACTCCATATTGTCTCTGGATCAGCTCTTCAAATGCAGAGAGAGCTACAGTGGTTTAAGGTGAGAAATTAAAATGACTACCAAACCCCCTTTCCTTTTTCCCCTCAAAGAGAAGATGAACACTTTATAGCATGACGGTGAATTTTGTCATTTCTTGTTTATCTTGAATATATATATATATCCATGTTCTTGAAAGTCTTCAATCCACTATTCTACGTAATACAAAAATTAATTTGTTAGAGTTAAATTTTGGATGATTATGTAATACATTAATTTGAGTAAGCTTTACAGGAGGTGAGAAGATTCCACGGCCTTCCGATGTTCAGATGAAAAACAATAACAAAAAAACACCTAAGGAGTTGTTTACGGAGGAGCACGAGAAGTTACGGGAAGTTGGTGAGAAGTGGATGAAGGACACGACAACTTCTTGCATGGTTGTAGCAACCGTAATTGCCACAGTTGCGTTCGCTGCAGCCTTTACCGTACCAGGTGGGAATAAGGAAGAAACATACGCTCCAATTTTCTTGAACGACAGGTGGTTCACAGTTTTTGTTACATCTGATGCAGTGGCAATGTTTAGCTAGACCGCTTCCATAATGATGTTCTTGTCTATCTTAACTTCACTCTATAGAGAAGATGATTTTCTATTAACATTACTAGCAAAGTTGATGGGCGGACTAATTGCACTCTTTGCTTCAGTCGTTTTCATGGTCTTAACATTTAATGCAACCTTCTTTTTGGTCTACAAGGAAGTAAAGCAAGGGACATTGCCAAAAATTGTTGCTGGTCTTGCTTTGCTTCCAATCACTTTATATGCAATGCTAAATTTTAGGTTATGGATTTCCCTAATCCACTCAACAATCTGGGTGTCAAGGTTTATGTTTCGACCGGGTAAGCACAAGCTTTTTTAATAAAAGGAGCTACAATACTAGTTGTTGTTACAAAGAAAAATGGAGAAGCTTTGTTGTTATTGTAATTTCTAATAAAAGACTTTGTTTTTCGAGTGCGAGAGAAATGGAGAAGCTTTCTATTCTTATTAATTCGTCTTTGTTATTCTTCTATATATATTTATATATAAGTATCGCAACTACCATTGCGACACAAATTAAATCAAGTGGAGTAGTCCACGAGAAACGTTAGAATTCACATGCCTCAAAATGTGCTCAAAACAGCGAAAAGATGTCTGTGCTCTCTTTTTGAATTTCAATTGGCACAAAATACTATAGGATTGCTTTGCAACACCAGTGGCAGGAGGGAACTGGCTGTACATGTTTCCCAAAGCCATTAGGCGGTGTGTGGTTAGCTGAAAGCCTTTTATCACACAATGACAGAAATGAAGGACGAACTTGTGAAAGACTCATTAGCGTCATTGCTACTATCCCTTATGTTCCATGTAAGACAATAAAGAAAAATGTCAAGCTAATTGATAGTACACAAATGTTTCTGCTAGCTCCTTTCAACTCATTTCATTTTGGAGCCACGTATTACTCTGTTCACTTAAAAAAAATACGGTTGCTTTTTGGGAATTGAGATTTTATGCATTATGTGCAGATCTTGTCTTCTGATTTCATACAGTCAATACGTAGGTTATTCTACTTATCAAAGTAGACTCTAATTTTGGGATATCCCAGTTGGATGATGTATCACGAATATCGAGTTTAAAGTTGATTATGGGAAAGAAAGGCGAAAGTGAAACTAAATTATTATATAGATGCATCAATCCTTTGGATAGGGAGTTCTACATACCTTACAACTAAATGAATGATAATAATATTTTTGAATTGAACTGATCCATGGAGAATGTACTTATGCTTCTTGTAAGTGTAATGTTAATCTTTCGTATTTATGCTTAAGGTTCTTATTATCTCCACCTAATATTATTGGCTACTCGATCTAAATTTGGATGAGCTTCAGAACTTCCTAGGAAATGCCAGTTTGCATGTCTGGGCTTCTGATGTGAATCGTTTGATTTCATTTTTGCTTTAGTAATTTAGTTTACTCTTAGATTTTGCTTTTCTAAATTTAGGGATTTGTAGTGCAACTGTTTGTTAATACAACGAAGATTCCAGGTTTCAAAAGGATATATAGTTCACAAATCTTCCTACATGTATATCAAAGCTTACATAATAACTTACATGATGCCACATATCGCTCTATCATTGGACAGTTTAATACATAGTCAGCTTTTTCATCCAATCATTTCCCTCCAACTTATCTAGTGGCATTGCTTCTGGACAATTTCTTCTAGCAAAGTAGATTAATTTATAGTTCACTTCATATACGAAGACAAGCCGGTGACTTTACCAGACTCTACATTTCAAAACTAATTCAAGAGACATTCATGATGCCACTCTTCTAATATTGATTGAACCCACTCAGACTCATGGTCTTCTACTACATTAACATTGTTTGCCCCTCTTCTCATCCTCGAAATCTCTTTCTTCTCAGGTATTTTATTAGGTAAATGTTCAGCCAAACCTGCTAGCAATGAATGGACTAAAGGTGCACCATCATCTACAAGCTTATAAAAATTATAATTCATCGCTTATAAAAATACTTGCCTTGTGCTATGAGTCTTAAACAAATCCTTGGCTTGTAAAATACTTGCCTTGTGGCTTCAAAAAGAAAAAGAAAAAACGAAAAAAGAAAAAGAAAAAGAACAAGAAAACAAATCCTAATTCAATTAGGCAAGTATTTTCTAAGCCACAAGGCAAGTATTTTATATGCGATGAATTAGGATTCAGTTTTCAAGCGGCTCCCCAAACTCTCTAACTTGGGATTTGTTTTCTTTTTATTAATAGAATTAACGGTTCAATTCGACTTCAAATGATTTTTAAGTATCGAAATTTAAATCGAACTATTTCTAAACGGTTTGGTTGATTTAGAAACCTAAACATTGACCAAATCAATGGTTTGAAAATAAGGATTTCAGTTCGATTTTGTAATTTGAGAGTTTTTTTTTTTTTAATGTCAAGAAAATATATATAAGAGACTCATTTGCTAATAAGGCAATAGATTGAAGACAAATACTGTAATTTCCTCCCAAAAAAAAAAAAAGAATAATAATTTAGGACTTCAACTATAAATTCACTGCTTTCAATCAATCTTGAGGTAACACTCGTACATTATCACCCAAGCTTGCACAGGATAATCAGCATTCACATTTCTATATATGATCAAGTACTGAAGTATAGCTCATCAACAGTTACTTGTACAATGTTGAAATGTTATCAAATGTACCGTATATGTAGAAACTAACACAAACTGATACCAGTTAATAGTAGAATATTGACTTTCATGATAAATTTCTAGGTCAGCAGGTAGAAGAAGACGAAGGACGGATAAAGCAATGAGTTCGAGAAGTTATGAACCGGATCCAGAACTAGGACCAGAACAGGCAAGGGTCGATCGACCGGAGTTGTCTCGTACAGGTTTGTGCCTACTCTTTGATATTCATGTTTATAAACAAGCCGCTGTTAAATATATATCGTATATTTAATTTGAAAGAAATAGTTAAATTGGGATAATTGCTTGAGTGGTAAAATGTGAAATTTATGAGGGATTTAGATTACACACAGATTACACAGCTCAAACCATACTCTACACGTCTATTATTTGACTTGGGTTTCTTTGACTAAAATAAATATTTTATTATTTTAATTATTTCCAGATCTATTTCTAGGATTTTGCCAAACGGCGAGGGCGTCCAGGGGGCGCATTTGGAGTGACACACTAGCAAAATCCCTATTTCTATTATAAACTAGTCAGTAAAATAAAAACTGTTAGAAGCAGTTATATCCAATAAAATAAAATTGTTAGACACCATTATTGGGTGATTTAAAGAGAATAATATAGCCTACATTTATTTTATTTTATTAGTTTCGAATTTTTATCGTAAGTTAATTTTTATGGGCTAAATATACAACTCATTTTCTAGGAAATTATACAGAAATAATCTTATGCACTTTATAAAAAAAATTGATTTATAAATATTTTATTGAGAATTAGTTCTTTAATAAAATTAGAGAGTTTCGAAAATCACTTGTTATGGCTGAACAAGTGATTTGATCGTTATATCCAGAGGGTGATTGTCCAAATATGTTGTATCAATTAACAACGATCAATTTTATTTTAGATCTTGTTACATATATATCATGATTTACATCATAACTTATTGAATTTGCATTTGGCACAAGCTCTCATCATATTTCACATTTCACATATTTAATTCAATTATTATAACACTTCCACGCCTTAACCAAGGTGTAAGTCTACTTACTTTTGACATTTTAATTGTTTGTTCTAAAAAGAAGGTACGTGTAATTAATTTTTCTACAGCCACAACATCAGATGTTGTCAAGGCACCAGTCGTTGCGTTACCAAGCACTCATAGCCAAGTTGAAGTCAAAGTTGAAAATCCAATTTCCAATGCGAATGCTGAACAATGTAAGTGGAGCAAAGCCAAATTTACAGAAAATGATTTTACACAAGTTTTACCTACGGTGGACCTCATGGTAATAAAAAATTGCCAAAAAAATCCCACCGGCCCCCCGCCCCTGTGTGAGTTTCTGATTTTTCACGACTTGGAAAGTATACAAAAATCATCCTTTCCAACGCTCGTTGTTATGATTTGAACAGTAATGAGATGGGTTTTTAACAAACTGCAATGTAAATATTAATATTTGATAATGTGAGTGGATTTGGTTTAATATGTGGAGCATCTTACACTTTCATCACATATCTGATAACAGCATCAGGAAGAGAAAAGGAAAATCGTCTAATATTATATAAAGCTGCTTTAAGTGGAGATTGGAACGCTGCTGAACGTGTTCTGAGATCGGACAAAAGTGCAGCTCGTCTTTTGATAAATAATAGAGGAGATACGCCTCTTCACATGGCTACTCTCGCCAAGCAAACTGCGATTTCCCACATGCTAGTAAAATACTTGGACGAAGGAGACCTGAAATTTAAGAACTATATTGGAAATACAGCTTTCTGGTTTGCAGCTTTATCAGGGGATGTAGAAATTGCCAAGGTCATGTACGAAAAGAATAATACTCTGCCAACAATTCTAGGCGAATCCAGCACGAGCCCAATTCAAGTGGCAGCTATGGTGGGAAACAAAAAAATGGTTGAATATCTTTACAAAATTACACGCCTTCAAGATTTCAAGGCTGAGGAGCGCATGGGCATTCTTGTTGCAACTATCAACAGTGAAATGTATGGTACGTACGGTAACTATGACTTCAAGATGACAATGAAAATTACGTTTGCAATATTGCTTTTCCTATGTGCAGATATCGCATTAAACATATTGAAAGCAGATGAAAGTAAAGTTACTTCTTCTCCAGACGACATGAGAGGACGTGCTCTACGAGTGTTAGCACAAAAACCTTTTTCATACTATGGTACAAGTCAAGAATGGATATGTGAAAATCTCATCCCTCATGTTCCCTGTAAGATCATTTTATTTCATTATTAACTTTCAACTAACAATAAGTTAATTAAAAAATCGAGCTTAATTTATTTGAAAATTTCTAGTTGATAGTAGACATATATGTATCTACGCCTTTCAACTCATTGCAGTTTGGATGCGCATATACTCCGTCCGCTTGGAAATATTAATTGAACTTTTTAATGCATGGTGTTTTGTGTTTTTGTTTTGTTTTATTGTCTTTTGATGATTATTCTATTTTTTCAAAGTAACTCCCAGTAAATACTAGTTTAAAGTTTGATGATTTTCTTTTCGAATTTTTACCTCTGTAGTTATCGTGAATTTTATAAATAATTTAGCAAAAATTTGTAGGTTTCAAAAGGATATATGGTTCGATTCAAAAGCGGAGACAAGCCGGTCAGTTGGTAAAGAAGCTTTGTGCACAGATTTTGACTTTAGAGGACAAGGAAATTTTTAAACTATTTTTAAAGACTCATATACTCGCTGATGCTGCAAAAATTGGGAATGTTGAGTTTTTGACTCTGCTTACTCGCTCATATCCTGATCTTATAAGGATAGTCAACCCAAAGAAGTACTCCATATTTCATGTTGCTGTTATTAACCGACAAGAGAAAGTCTTTAGTCTCGTCTACAACACAGGATTTGTTACAAAAGGATTGCTGGCTGGTGAAGATGATTCCAATAACAACATTTTGCACTTGGCTGCGAAATTAGCACCTTCAAGCAGGCTCAATAGTGTATCTGGAGCAGCTCTTCAAATGCAGAGAGAGCTACTGCGGTTTAAGGTGAGAAATTAACATGGCTACCAAATCCCCTTCCCTTTTCTCCTCAAAGAGAAGAGAAACACTTTATAACATAACGGTGAATTGCATCATTTCTTGTTTATCTTGAATATATATGTGAATATATATCCAATCCTCTATTCTACGTAATAAAAAAATTAATTCCCCGTGTTACAGTTAAATTTTGGATGTTTATGCAATATACTTTAAATTGAGTAAGCTTTACAGGAGGTGGAAAAGATTCTACAGCCTTCTGATGTTCAGATGAAAAACAAAGAGGACAAAACACCAAGGGAGTTGTTTACGGAGGAGCATGAGAAGTTACGGGAAGCTGGTGAGAGGTGGATGAAGGACACAGCAACTTCTTGCATGGTTGTGGCAACCTTAATTGCCACCGTTGTGTTTGCTGCAGCCTTTACCGTACCAGGTGGGAATCAGGAAGAAACAGGCGCTCAAATTTTCTTGAACAATAGGTGGTTTACAGTTTTTGTTATATCTGATGCGGTGGCAATGTTTAGCTCGACGGCTTCCATAATAATGTTCTTGTCCATCTTAATTTCACGCTATGGAGAGGAAGATTTTTTATATACATTACCGGCAAAGTTGATGGTTGGACTATCTACACTCTTTGCTTCAATCGTTTCCATGGTCTTAACATTTAGTGCAACCTTCTTTTTGGTCTACAAGGAAGAAAAGGAAGGGACATTACCAAAAATTGTTGCTGGTCTTGCTTTTCTTCCAAGCACTTTATATGCAATGCTAAATTTCAGGTTATGGATTTCCCTAATCCACTCAACAATCTGGGCTTCAAGGTATATGTTTCGACCGGGTAAGCACAGGCTTTTCTAATAAAAGAAGCTACAATACTAGTTATTGTTTCTGTTGTTGTTACTAAGAAAAATGGAGAAGCTTTGTTGTTAGTTGTTACTTTGTTGTTGTTGTATTTTCGAATAAAAGGCTTCGTTTAGCCTTTGTTTTTTCTAGTTGTTATTTTTTTATTATTTTTTTTTGTTGTTGTTGTTGTTGTTATATTTTCTGATAAAACGCTTTGTTTTTCAAGTGCGAGAGAAGTGAAGAAGCTTTCTATTTCTTATTAATTCGTCTTTCATATTCTTCTATAAATATTTATATATAAATCTTGCAACTACCATTGCGACACAAATAAATCAAATGGAGAAGTCCACGAGAAACATCAGAATTCACATGCCTCAATAAAGATTTATTTCTCTTTTCCACAAATTAGACCGCTTGGTTTGTTACCTAAAGCAATATTAATCAACTATTAGATTATGGCCTCATGGATGATGATATATTCAAGTGCTTAATTTACCTGAAAAATGTCAAGCTGGATAGTACACAAATGTTTCTTTGGAGTCAACAGAATGTTAAGCTGGAAGCAGCTCACTATTACCTTCTGGTCGAGGTATGGATTCATCAATGAAACCTACCTTGTTCTTCACCGACAATGCAATTATCATGGATCGATTCCATGAAGTATAGTTGTCTCCGGTTAATGGTTGTGATACAAGAACCAATCCAGGACTGTCCGAGTGATGTAGGTAGTAAGGGCTAGAACAATCATCAATGGCGGAATGACTCATTGATGTAAAATTGTTTGGTTGATTTTGATCAACAGCTTCATTTGTCATAGTAGTGCCAATTTAGATTCTTGTGAGAAACAAGAAGAAGAAAAGAAACAGAGATGAAGAGTATATTAATGCTCTTTTACCATATTAAGAGAAAATGAAAAGAAACTGATCGATTTCATTCAACTCCAAATGAACGTTACATTGTGTTATAAATAGATAACAAGATAACAAACAAGCTAACTAACTATTTACAAGAACCAATACAAATTTGACGTGGATTAACTACCACAACCACCCTAACAGCAACTAACTTCCAGCTGTGCCTCGTAACTGATTTGAGCTCCTAGCTGCTTCCAGCGTAACATTCTGTTAGGACTCAAGTGCGTGCCTTTATTAGTCCATTCACTTCAAAAAATATGGTTGCTTTTTGGGATTTGAGATTTTTATGCATTGTGTGCAGAAATGTTTTCTGATGTTAAGTCAAGGATATCATACAGTTAGAGAACGGTCAATATTGTACTTATCAAAGTAGACTCTAATTTTGGGACATCCATTAAATGAAAGTGTGTGTGTGTTTGAATTGAACTGATCCGTGGAGAAGTACTTGTACTTCTTAGTGTAATTTTAGTCTTTCATTTGGTTTTTCCTTTGTATCTATACTTGTAAGGTTCTTATTATCCCCACCTTATATTAATGGATACTCGATCTAAATTTCGACGAGCTTCTTCAGAACTTCCCAGGAAATGCAGTTTCCATGTCTGGGCTTATGTGACTCATTTGATTTATTTTTTCTTCAGTAATTGTGTAGGTTTTGTTTTTCAAAATAAGGGGTTGTAGTGCAAATGTTGTTAATTTAGCGAAGATTTCAAGTTTCAAAATGATACATAGTTCACTTCAAATACGAAGACAAGTCGGTGAGCGTTACCAGACTCCACATTATAAAACTAATTCAAGAGACATTCATGATGCTGCGAAAATTGGGAGACTGCGAGCTTGGATTTTGTTGTTATTGTGTTTAATATTTTATACTTACTCGACACGTATATATTATTTTATTGTCGAACATATATACATAATTTCTAGACATAACTTTCAATAAAATCAATATATATTGATGATTCAGATGAAATTATCAATTATATATCAATGGTAACTACTTTCACACATTTGTCATGATTATCCCGACAATGCTTCGCTGTCGTAACTTTAAAAAAATTATTTTTCTATAATTTTTATGTTTTAAGAGAGAGTGACAATTAAGAGAGAATTTTTTTCTTCTTTCCTTGCAATACTACTGACTCATAAATTATTTTTATTTTGTTTGCCACATAATTTTCGGTTATTATTAATTTTATATTTTATTCATTTATTTGATGACGATTTTTCTTTGCTAAACTAAATTTGTTAAACTAATCATCCAACTTACATAACTGATGATTACAAAGGGGTTTCCAAATAGAGTAACTTAAGATTTACATTGGTCGTTAGGGACAATTTATGAATGAACAAAACTGGACATAAATATTGCCAAAATTTAATAACATTGTTTCTTGATGATGAAATTATATACAAAATTAATCAACTACGTTTTTTCTGATATCTTATTTGAATGATATAGGACCTGACCTTGAAACTGCAAATCTAGGCAACGGACTAGGTCATGTGGTGCTAGATGTTGAGCCTTCGACAAATTTTGTCTTGTGACTCAAGCTATAATCTCAGGGCCCAGATCGCCTAGCATTGCGATGTTTGATGTCTGTAATCCTTGTGCTACCAATTTCAGTATCATACTGATCTTGACCATGAGTTGATGAAGCCTTAAACTAGATAATGCCAGTGGAGTCGAAGAATTCAAATAGTACTGGCTGTATACTGCACGAAGGATGGCATAAGGTACATGAGATTCCAGTAAGCTTCTCGGTAGGTAGGGAGAAAGCTCACATAATTGATCGAGGAAGATCAGCTTTGCAACCAAATTAGACCTGTGCAAATGAATAAAACTAAAAACATTTAGAAAAAGTATTGCACGACAGAAACAAAATGTTATCAATTTTCCATTTGTCATTTCATTTAACGGCACGAGTCATGTACATGCAAATGGACAATTATGGAAATCATTCTGAATCGGTTGATAAAAGTTTCAACCAATTAATACTGTTACTCAAAATATTCGGCAATTGAAATAAGATGCACCAGGGAAATAAAGGAGAATTATCATCTTACCAAGAAATGTATTTGCCAATTAATATGGCATTTTACTAAGATACCATAAGCTTACAAGCAAATATCATCGTCTTACCTATTGCTTTCATTCCAAGATTCCAAAATAATCCTGGCAGAGAACTTGATGAAGAGCTGGCTGCATTGTGGACTTTACGCTAGCTTCTGCTGAAAAACTATTCTCTGTCCCAGGATCAAAGGTTTCGGTGACATGGCCATTCAAGAGAATGTGTTTCTGTTGATACTCTCTTTCAAGTCTGACGAATCCACTACCTGCAATCACTGAACAAATGCACCTGACAAAAGAAAATTCATTATCGAACACAGTAACCAATCAGCCAGAGGAGCAAAATATTAGAGCATATTTCCATTGTCGGCATATCATTACACTGACAATATCTGATAGATTAACTACCCAAGGACTAAAAACCACATGAATCATAGACCAATACTTTAGACTTGAAAAGCACTAAGATGATTATTGTAAACACGTTGTCTGCCTTTTCCAGAATATATAAAATGAAATAATAATGGTAGGTCAGTAAAATAACTAGACTGTTTGAGTGAGACTTTAAAAAAAGACTTTATTTATATGTAGCATGGAAAGCTTCATCACATATTTCAACATAATCAAGATAAACAATTAATTGTTTAGTTAGATGTAACCATAAATATTCAAATATGACTGCATGAGGCAACTTCAATAGCAAAGAGCAGTGAACAGAGAGGAAAATTGATCACCTGATGTATCTAATCATTTTTTTATTTCTCAGACTAAAACTCAAGTATTCGTACCTTGCCAAGCAGTGAACATTGTTGCTGAATCCTCCAGTGTCAACATTGAAGGCAGTAGTGTTCCAGATGGTAGATGTCATAAATGTCGCAAATAAATATGGCAACAAGTTCCATGAACCATCACTTGCACCCCCCACTTCTTCCAATATTGATCGAACCCACTCAGAATCATGGCCTCCAACTACATTAACACTGTTTGCCACTCTTCTCATCCTCCGAATCTCTTTCTTCTCAGGTATTTTATTAGGTAAATGTTTAGCCACAACTGCTAGCAATGAATGGACTAAAGGTGCACCATCTTCAAGTACAGAACCAGCAGCTTCAGCTAAAAGGGAATCAAAAGCAATTGCCCGTCCTGCCTGAATACAGAACCCAACCATTGTGTCCATATCAACAATTTGCTTAATATTTTCTATTCTGTCAGCAGAATGCATGCTTCCAGCAACTGCCTCCAAATTCTCACGATTTGCCCACAATGAGGTGTCGATGCAATTGAGGAGTGCAGCTGTGTGCTCTTTCATTATTCTGTCCAACCTGTCAACTCCTTAGGTACCAAAGATGCGAACAAAGGCTTTCAATTCCCTAAGGTCAGTGACTGACCAGGCAAAATACCCGCCAACGGGTCTAGTGCTTTTAAAGCATCTTTGCAATGGTGCAAAGAGGATACTGGCACCAGAGACATCCTTGATAATGTTTTCAACATACCAGTTGCACACGGCTTCAGTAGCTGATCCAGTGTGCTGATCTGCTGGTTTCTCAAACAAGTGTAAAGAAGACACTGGCCCACAGCAGGTCTCTGCAAGTAAAATTTCCCAAATACCCTGGGTCAGGTCCATGCTGATATGTTGCTCGGCTAGGTGGACAATAGCAGTATGTCTGCGAATAAGAGATTCTAGCGCAGAAGGGCGTTGAAGATCATTATCAGTTTTCAGAACAGTAAGCAACCTCCTCTTGAAGTTTCCAAGGATGCAGTCCCTCATGTACTACATCATAGTAAACAAGAGTTTAGTGGAATATCTATAGTTTTCCACTAGCTATCACTGGTCAAGATTGCCTTGCGAACGTTTGCCATGTGAAAGATGGCCTAAGACCAACCTTTACATGAAAATAAGAAATATGTTCCCATGCGATTAAATCCACTGTTCATAAGTTTTTTTAAAATATAATTTTTTAGTTTTATCTCTTTGTCGGTGGATCTAATCCCCGTGTCTATATTCCAAAGTGACGTGGAAAGATGACTGTCATTTACCTTCCTCAGTACAAAAACATGGTTCAGAACGCAGATAGGTTCCATGTCGTTCACAATTGAGCAAAGATTTATCAACCACTGCATTGCAGCTTCTAACCTGTCGTCAAATTAGACAACCAGACTAGTATTCATACATTGAGAAACTTGAATCTCGAGTGTTTTTTTTCACAAGGTAAAATCAAATTGTATAATTAGTTGAGAATAGCTTACATTTTGATAGAATTATCATTTTCAGGATAGCTCTCATAGCCCGGTAATTGAACCCATGTGCCACTTTCGGAGACTTTGATACTCTAGATCTCAAATTCATGATATTTGCTGCTTGCTCAGGGAGAAGCTGAAATTTCATAAAATTAGTCTAAAAAGAATACAACAGACTTGACTAGATCCTAATCTCAATAAAATGAGAAAGAATAAGAACCTGCATCTCCAGAGAGCCAAATCCTCCTTCTGAGTCAAGAATATTAATTAAACCTTCCAGTCCTCCCATGATGGATTCAACAAGGGATTCAACATATAGAACTGCATCGTGACCAATTTTAGTCAACTGTGTCATAAAGAAGTTGCAGTCATTCCATAGGCCAATAGACCATGTTATTATTGCAGGAAAAATGCTTAAAATGTCCAATAAATTACAGAATCAGCACTCAACAATTTATAGCATTCACTGAGCTATGATCGAAGAAATTTTTCACGTTCTTGGAGTAGACTGCAGGTGAGTTTGTGACCCATAATCTAATGAAAATGAAAGCTTATGTGGCTTACAGGTTGATGAAAAGGTGTTGGACTTCACACAAAAAGGCAAGCAGACGAAGGTTTCTCAATGGACACCTGTACAATGATTGGGAGTCTGAAAAGTAAATGGGAGCATTTGTTTCTGATTTAGGGATGGCAGAATCAAGAGGAAAGTCTGTTGCAAGTGAAACAATCGTGAGTATCAAATTTTATGTAATAAAATATATCCTGCACAAACAGAAAGTACTCTTAGAATGTTCTCTTTCCCTTCCATTTTCATCCTATTGTTTAGGTTTTGTTGAGCGTTAGAATACGAAATGCTTCCCATGTAAAAATTCAGTTATGGGGGAATTCAATACATGGTTTACATATCACAGTAGTAATTGCAAGTAACTGAGGCTTACAGGCCAAGGTATGAGCATTTGAGTGACAGTTTTAATCAATGTTCAATTACCTTTCTGGAACAATTGAGGAAGCACATTGGGGAAAACTGCTAGCAACACCAAGCCATGCACAACAATGTTGGGGACGACCTTCGGGCCCAAACATGGTGTTACGAAAAACCTATATTACCCTTTCAAATTAAGAGTCAAAGAACATGTGATAACTGAAGATTTATGTAGCCATAACTTACAGTAGTAAGATGCTGGTGATAGAAGTAAAGTTTCTTCAGACTCCCATATTTTGACATCTGAGTTTCAAGTTCATCTACACATCTGCCTCAACACAAAACTCATTAGCTATACTGATGAATAAAGTCTAGCCATTTGAGAGTAGAATAACTTTTGGAACCCAAATCTTCAGAAACTTGCTGAGACAGCAAAGAGGATAGTGACACGACTATCAAGCAACACATCAATCAAGATTTCCACCAAGTAATGCCTTATTTAATGCAAAGATGATTAAGTGCATGTTTTGGAAGTGATTATAAGTTGTGGATCCTAAGGAATGTGTGGATGGTAAGTAGTAGCAGTTGTGGGTCCGGCAAAATATGTAGAAAAAAAATTAGGCTTGTCCAGAAGTCATTAAATTATAATCACCTTCCAAACATGCACTAAGATTGGTAATGCATGACTGTCAGTAAATACATCCCTGACAAAGTTAAGGCATAAATTAAAACTTCTCTACGGTTTCTGATTGTACAGAAGGAAAGCTTATATATCCAATTTGGCAGTTAGCCAAAAAATTTCTGTAAAATGACGAACATTGGGAGATCAATCCCATTGATTCAAAATGTCATCTCCACAGTACTGAGGATGGATGCTATTTGAAACATGTTAAACAATCAATAATATGTTCACTAACGAAGTGAAGATGACAGGTACACACAGAGTCAGATAATAAATTAATAATAGACAAGGTTCAAACTGGAATTTCACAAACAACATTTTCCAAGTATACCAAGCATTGGATCTATCTTGATCTTGAGATGAAGACCAAGCACCAGTTTACAGAGACAATTAAGTATCCATAATAAACATGGAAAATAAAGTCAATAAAGAGGTTATGAGTAATGTCATGCCAGGATAACAGAACAAGAAAATTAAGCCCGGTTGCAGTAAGAAAGAACACCTGGACCAGTTATATGCAGCATTTCCTTCTGATAGTAAGCCTTCTTTTCCAGTAGATACTGT
>CAIGRN010028285.1:0-14039 GCA_903798345.1 Fraxinus anomala
ACCGAACTTATCAAATATTGTTATATTCCCTTAGAGCTTATCGAAAGATTAGGCACCCTTTGTGGCGTTTACAAATCGAGGTTCGTTGGTTTTGTAATGAAGAGGTCATTTAAACTTTGTTTTTGTTTGGTTGCTTAGTTCAATAATTTGCGGTTTAGATTCTACCTTCTACAACCTGAATTTGGGCTTTCCTGGCGTTTTCAAATTAATTCCATGATTCCCACGCGATTCCCCTTCCCGGGATCTCGTCAAGTTCTGATGGTTTTCTTGAAGAAAATAGCACAAGAAATAACATGTAGAACGACAAATATTTGCAAAAATCTGGTGATTGTTGTTAGGATCAAGAAAATTCAGATGAATTTCTTAAAGAAATTGGTGACTGTTAGGTTTTACTGTTGAAAGAGCAGAAAAATTCTGCACTACATTCAAGAAAAATTGAGCAAAACAGAGAAAATGGGAAAACTTGTCGGAGAGGAAAGAAAGTTCTTTCATTTCCAACTACAAAAAAGTCTTAATCATATACTTTTATACATAAAATCTAGAACAAAGTCAACAAAGGCTGAATTTTAGTATATCAACTATCTACTCAAAATTGCTTTTGCAGACCACTTTTCCTTCTACCATAGAATGAACTTGGCAGCCTAGAGTTGGAGTTTAAGAGAAGAGCTTCAATTCTTTCGTTCTCCTCCTTGAAGCTTTTATGTAACCCTCCAACTTGATGCTTTAAATCATTAAAACAACCTTTTGTTAGAGGTTTTGTTAGCAAATCAGTCAATTGAACTTCTGAAGGAAAATATTGCAAATTAGCCTCCTTCTTTCTCAGCATGTCTAATGAATTTGAACTTCATTTTAATATGTTGTGTTCTCTCATGATTCATTGAATTTTTTTGCCAAGGCGATTACGGATTGATTGTCAACCATAGTTGTAGTAGGATTGACTTGAACTTGATGCAAATCACTTAAGATTTTTCTCAGGCAAATAGCTTGATTTACTGTAGCTAATGCTGCAATATATTCTGCCTCTGTTGTTGATTGTGCTACAACTTCATGTTTCTTTGAATTCCAACAAAGTACTCAAGTGTGAATAAATAACCAGAAGTACTACTCTTCATCTCATCCACAGAAACAGCCTAATCATTATCTGAATATCTGAATAAATCTAAGTCAACTCTTTCTTCAAAGTTAATCTCATGATTAATAATAACTTTGATATATCTAAGCACCCTTTTAGCAGCACCAATATGTGTTTGAGAAGGATTCGTCATGAACCTAGAGAGTAGACTTGCTGCAAACATCAAATTTGACCTTTTTGTAGTCAAATATAACAAACTTCCGACAAGACTTCTGTATTCTTTCTCGTTTGTAGGCCGATCTCCATCTTCTTTTGACAACTTAGTGTTTGTGCGCAATGTAGTATCCACTCTTTGCAATTCTAATTATTAAACTTCTTCAAAATAACAAAAACCATACTTTTGTCGTAAAATGAAAATTCTATAAGTGTTTTGCTCAATTTCAATACCAAGAAAATACTTCATTCTTCCTAGATTTGTCATTTCAAATTCTTCCTCTAGTTCATGAGCAAATGAATCAATTACTCCAGATTACTTCCTGTAATGAGCAAATCATCAACATATAATGAAATGATCAAAATGTGAAGTATTTGTATGTTCTAACATAAAGTGTATGTTCACTCTCACTCCTTTAGAATCCATTTCAACATAGATATCCATCAATTTTAATGTACCAAGCTCTTGGGGCCTGCTTCAATCTATATAAGGCCTTTTTTAGCTTGAACGCATAATCTAGATTGGAACTTCAGTGAAAACTTTCCGGTTATTCAACAAATACATGTTCTTCCAGTTCTCCATTGAGGAACGCTGATTTTATATCTAACTGAAGTATTTCCATCTCTTGGGAAACCCTTCAGCTACAATTCTTGCTTTATACCTGTGATTGAACCATCAAGATTTACTTTGGCCTTTAGCAAATTGATGCTTCTAGATCGTCCAGCATCAATTTGAGAAGTGATTTTAATAAGATCGACGAAGGTTACGATGAATATTACGGATAACTTATACTACCTTAATTATGTACATAATTGTATTTTACCATATTTACATTTACTATATTTTCATTAAACATAGTGATATGTATGTAAAACTCTTCATGTATAATGCAATAGATCCCCGACGAGAAAATTATTCAGCCGATATTGTCATCAATAAGGGGATGTTTGCATTTTTCCTGTTGCTTCAGTTCATCAGTTGGGAGATTCACTCAACAAACTTGTGTCTACATCTCACTTTCAACTATTACGGTCTAAGATAGGAGTCACCAAGGAGAACCCTATCTTGTGGGGACATGTTAGAGATAAAGTTCTACAAAATTCAGACAACTCTTCGTCACAGTCCTAATATACATTAACATATCGGTAAATTAATTTCAGGGATTTATTCAACACAATATTAAGTCTAGCATGATTGCTCTTACTTTGCAATTATATAGTAATAAGATTGTTCATAAAATTCAAGTTGCTCAATTATTTCTAGCTTCACATGTAGTTCGAATCTCATTGCTAGATTAGCTATCCATTTATAAAAATTGAGAAAATTGTGTATGTTTCAGTTTTATTAATAAAACATGCCATAATGAGGGGTATAAAAAATTTAAATATTCAAGTTTGTCTCTTCTTTAGTAACGTAAAGTAGAGCATGTTTGAGGCCTCCACGGACATGGGTCAGTGGTAAAGTATGAGGGTTCTCTACGAAGTATTGAAGGTTCGAATCTCCGCGGCAGCTAGAAGACAACATTTATGTTGGAAACAACATCTATGTTGAAAGGCAGAGATTCACAGGGAGGAGAACCGCCGAATGTTCGGCTCAAGTGTGTATAAGTTATGACCACATCCGGATTAACTCGGGTGGCGAACCAGAGGGGAAGGCCTCCACTCCTCAGGATTAGTCAGGCAAAGATTGGATACCTGAGTCATAAAAAAAAAAAAAAAGTAGAGGATGTTTGAGCCCCATTTTTTCTTAAGAATATATTTTGATAATAAATTGATGGAGAATGTGTGGTTGAAAAAAAAATTGATTTTCGTATAATATTATTTTATTGAAAAATGTATGATTTAAAATAGGAGAGAAAAACATGTATTTTGAAAATAATGGGGATCAAACAAGGAATGTGTATGTTTTAGTTTGTACCATTTTATTTTCGTTATTAATAAAACACGCAATAATGTGGGGTTTTAAAAAATTTAAATATTCAAGTTTGTCTCCTCTTTAGCAACATAAAGTCGTACATGTGTGTTGCTTGATATGAGGTACACAGAATACACCTCCATTGTGGCTCTATACCACATTGAGAACCTGTAGTGTAATACCGCATCTTCTATGGTTTTGATAGAAAAACCAGCACTGCAGTTAATATCTCGTAACAAAATAGCACACAACTGCATAAAGACTACAGATGGTTGTCGTCAAATACAAATGAGTGCATTGTTTGAAGACTAAAAAGCAACCATCTAAAGAAAAATCCAGCTTTGCTCATTTCTAATTCAAATCTTCCGTGTAACCTAGGATCATATTAAATGCTCTATTATTTCTTTGTGATTCAAATATTCATCTCTCTGTTGATGATTCTCCACTGATCTCAATGCTTCAAGCTCTATTGCAACCTCCTTCATACAAGGCCTATCTTCTCGTTTTGATTTGAGGCAACATTCTGTAAGTTTTGTAACTCGTTTCACCTGCTCAATTCGGTCCTCTCTTACCAAATTCTTGTCAACAATTTGTACTAACCGATTATCTCGGATTGCATTGAGAAAGTATGATGAAAGAATTCTATCTTCTTCTGGTCTCTCATGAGAAAGGGCCTTCTGAGAGGTTAATAATTCTGCCAAAACAACTCCAAAGCTGTAAACATCACTTTTCTCAGTCAATTGGCCAAAATGAAAATATTCAGGATCCAAATATCCTATTGTTCCTCGCACCGAAGTAGTGAGCACAGAATCATCAAGTGTGTCAAATCTGTCGAAAAAGAAAAACATCACACAATAAGAAGCGCAAGAAAAAACAAAAGCAAATAGAAGAGGGAAAAGTACATGTTTGGACAAAATCACCAATAATAAGAGAAGGGAAATATTCCTTTTCTGTTTTCGACTTTTTCCCTAAAATTTAAATACTAAGTTAAATATCAATAGTCAAACCTGGAGGCTCCAAAATCAGACACTTTTGCAGTATAAGTTTGGTCGAGCAATATGTTTGCACTCTTTATATCACCGTGTATAATTGGAACCATATGCAAATATGCAAGTGCCGCAGCAGTTTCTGCTGCTACTTTCAGCCTCATTTCCCACAAAAAATTGGAAGTAAGAATTGGATCGTGAATATGGCTGAAAAGGGGCCCGTTAGTAATGAATTCATAAACTTGTAAAGGCACTTCTGTCTCCAAGCAGCAACCCAATATTTTCACGACATTCTGGTGGTTGATTTGGGAAACAATTTGAACTTCATCGATATACTTCTCAATTTGCCCTTGATAAATTATTCTTGACTTCTTAATGGCAACCACTCCACAATCAGGTAAATTTGCCTTGTAAACTGTTCCATAACCTCCCCGACCAATTATGTTTCCTTCATCGTAGTTGTTTGTGGCCCTCTGTAGGTCTTCTGCGGTAAACATTCTAATTTTTTCATTGGCGAGGTAGTCCCTGGAGAGTTTATCATTTAAAAGAAATCCACCATTGAAATTTGAAGAGGCTGTCTGATTAAATAAATGCTCCATTATTTCATCGTGATTCAAATTTTCATCTCTCCATTGATGGTTCTCCACTGATCTCAATGCTTCAAGCTCCATTGCAACCTCCTCCATACTTGGCCTCTCTTCGCGTTTTTTGTTGAGGCACCATTCTGAAAGTTTTGCAACTCGTTTCAGCTGTTCAATTTTATCTTGTCTTAACAAATTCTGGTCAAGAATTGCTACTAGGAGGTCTTCTTGAATTGCAGAAAGAAAGAATATAGCAAGACTACTTTCTTCTTCTGGTCCGTCGAAAGAAATGGCCTGCCTACCAGTTAATATTTCAGCCAGGACTACTCCAAAGCTGTAAACATCGCTTTTCTCAGACATTCGGCCAAATTGAAGATATTCAGGATCTAAATATCCTATTGATCCTTGCTCAAATGTAGTGCTCTCAGAATTATCAAGTCTGTTGGGGAAAAAATAAAAATAAAAAACATACTAATAAGCACAATGAAAAAAAAATTAATAATAAAAGAGGAGAGAAATATTGTTGTTTTTCTGTTTTCCACCTTTTTCCCTTTCTCATTTTATTTATTATATATAAAAAAACAAATGAATTAAAATTTGAGTTTAATATCCAAAAATCAAACCTGTAGGCTCCAAAATCAGACACTTTTACAGTATAAGTTTCTTCGAGCAATATGTTTGCACTCTTTATATCTCCGTGAATAAAAGGAACCATATGTAAATATGCAAGTGCCGCAGCAGTTTCTGCTGCTACTTTTACCCTCATTTCCCATGAAAACTTGGAAGCAAGAATTGGATCATGAATATGGCTGAAAAGAGTCCCATTTGTGATGAATTCATAAACCAGCAAAGGGACTTCTGTCTCCAAACAGCACCCAAATAACTTCACCACATTCCGGTGGTTTGTTTGGGAAACAACTATAACTTCATTGATAAACTGTTCCATTTGAATTTGATAACTTATTCTGGACTTCTTAATGGCAACCACTCTATTATCAGGTAAAATTCCCTTGTAAACTATTCCATAAACCCCATTTCCAACTATGTTTCCTTCGTTAAAGTTGTTTGTGGCCCTCCAGAGGTCTTCGGTAGTAAAAATTCTAACTGTTTTATTGGCTAGGTAAATCCCTGAAAGTTTCTGCTGTAAAAGAAATCCACCATTTTGCTTGAAGAACTTCTCTTTTTGTTTCGCCAGCCTTCTTTTTGGGAGTATCCAATCTAGGAAAGAACTCCCTGTGAAAGGAAATGAACGGGTTTTATTTATAGCTGCAAAATAAATAAATAAATAAATAAATCAATTCAGGTTGTTAGTTAGTAGCAGTAAATTCAGTTTACATTCCATTGTGAAGCAGGAACTTCAAATTTCTCTAAATATAGCCACGTCTTCTGTGATGTATCATATAAGATTATAAGTTAGTCCAGAGAAAGTATTCTTCATTTTCTTAATAAAATCGTGTTAAATATTTGACAGATCTTATGTTTTAATTGCTTCATTATAACACACAAAAGTAAAATAGATGTACCTTGAGGGCGCGAGACAGGCACATGCTCGTGAGGAGGAGAACTGAAGCTGAACCTGGAATTGAGATCCGAATAAATAGAACTAGAACTTAACCTGGAACTGACATCACTCGGGTCCATCGAGGGGGCATGGGCGATTTCCCAAAGCTCTTCGTTCCGTAGTACGGCTTTAACCAACCTTTCGCAGTTGTCTCTACTCATCTCCAAATATTGCTGTTTGGTTACTTTTTTGTGAATTAAAGCTTAAGAATCTATAGATATTTCAGATCAAGAATAGGATGAAAACTTATGTAGTCTACGAATGCAGACATGGAAAATAGTTTAAAGGAAGCTGGGGAGGAAACAGATGGAAAACTATCTTCTATTAATTACTTCTAACGACTTGGTCTATAACTTGAAAAAATTGCTTTTATATTATAATTTTTTGTTGGGTAACATATATTGTTTTTCCCTAGTCAATAGGCTTTCACCTAATCTGCAGCTTAACGGGCAAATATGATACTTCTTCTTCTTCTTCTTCTTTATATCAAAAAAGGCTTGCAAATTGCCAACTGAATTGCCATTTTTATTCCTTTGTTTCTCTGGAAGATCTTTAATAAATTCTTTATTTATAAAGAACATCTTATGAGTTATAAAGAATATCTTTAAATTTAGACAATTGATTTTTATGTACTCCAACAATACTCTCTATTTTGAGTTTTTATTTTGTTTTTCTCAAGAAATATTTATTGATTTCTCCTCGTATTTTAATTTAACATTTTTTTTATATTTTAATGGCCAATCAATTTGAATGTGGTTTGAATAATGGGTATTGAAATCTGTGAATTATTAAATGCAATCATTATACATTAAGAATATAGAGTGAGTTTGACTCTCTAAATTTGGATAGTCAAATACACTATTTATTTTTATTTTTTTTTAAAATAAGGAGTTTCTTATATTTTTTTTTTAAACATTGACTCTTTAAAATAGAGAGTATTTTGTATTTAAATAGTCTCTTGAACATGCTCTCATAAGCATAATTTGTCTAATCATGAACGCATTTGTTAGAAATAGGGTGTGACCCGAATTCCTTGTTGCAATAATTGAAGAATTCTAATTGAAGTGCACGTCAAGAAGAATTCAATTTGGATTGTTATTGGAATCTTATTCAAGTTGAAATTTTATTTAGAAGTCTTATTGGGAGTTTGGTTTGGAAAAAGACTTTGAGATGAAGAAAACAACTTGGAGTGAAAAAAAAAAAGGGACAGAATGCCAGGCGCCTGTGCCGCGTACTTGGTTTTTGCCCTAAGCGCCACCGTGGTGTTTTTAATTCCTTTTTTTTTCTGAATTTTATGTCTTTTTCTTCATCTAGAACTCCATATATATATATATATATTCCATATTGTATTTTTACAAAAATATATATTCAACATCTTGAGATGTTTTGAGAATATATGATAGTTTAGCCTCGGTAATTACTAGAACTTCAGATCAATTGTATATTTCTCCATTATTGTTCATGAGTCAATAAAATCTCCAAATTCATCTGTCATATTTCTTGTCTTTTGTTATTCTTTTACTTTCGATCATATACTTCATATTTTGTCATACAACTTCAATATTTAAATCCTGAATTACAACACGTGGATCGGAGAAATACATAATTCTTAACAAGTAGTATCATAGCAATCCCGTCGATCCTAAACGCATTCTTACCAAGTTGATTGATAAAAATAATGCACCATAGATTTTCCATCTACATCACCATTTCCAATAGCCACAACCTAGGATGGAGCCCATTAAGGTCCAATCCGGCACATGCTTGCAAAGAACTTTTGGGCCCAACCCAAATGCCCAAATATATATATACTTTTTTTTTTTAACTATTAACCCACATTGGCATTACCCCGCCAAGAAGTGAATATGCCAAATACCATCCAAGATTCCAACCCAATACCATTCAATTTATTCCTTCTTCCACAGCTCCTCCTCCCCGCTCCACCATTCGATTTCTGGCTCTGGAACGATTCACGATTCGACACAGTCATAAACTCGCACAGACGGACGACACTGTTGACCTATGGTTGATTTAAAATCTCAAAGTTTTGATTATACCAAATAAGTTAATTTTATTTACTAACAAATTGAATTTAAGTGATTATAGTCTTTCAACGCATACGATGAAAAATTGATCAATGATCGTCAAAAAATCAAAAGTTATCATCACAAATCGCGCTTGTGAAGAAAGTCAAGATCGAAGTCACATTCAAGATCTTAAGAGCCAAATTTTGGGCAAAATCAAATACTTGATCTCTTAGCTAAAATGTAAAGGTACTAACACTTTGATATATGGTAATGAATATTTAAGCTCAAAACCCCTACATGCATTAAAAACAATTTTGTTTTTAAAAGTCATTCGTATTCAATGATTTGATCAAATGTAAAAATGATATTTGGACTTGTAAAACACTTTTTATCTTGAAAAGTTAGTTAAAAATACTCTCCAAAAGTCCATACTTTTTAAAACCTTCAAATCGAAACAAATGGAGGTAAAACGTGGAAAAAGCCAAACTGCCCGGTGGTCAACCGACTGGGAGAGGCGATTGATCGGCCAAAATTAGCGGTCGATCGAAAATTTCCAACGGGTCCAAAATTTGACCATTTCGACTTCTAATTTTTCTGTACAAACGATTATATTGGTCATCCGGACAAGAGGTGGTTGACCGAACTCCCAACTTTTTTTGACGGTTTGAACTCTATAAATACATATACTTCTTACATTCAAATAGCATTGTTGAAAAGCATAAAATTGGGAATTATTTGAGCAAAACTCTTTGAGCTTACATCCTTTTAATTCTTCAAATATTTACTTTGAAAACTTTGGATTGATAGAATCAACTTTTGAAAATCATCTTTTCCATTAAAGTTCTCTCATCTAACACTTGAGCTTCATTCATTGTTATTTATTAAAGTGTTAGTCTATTTCAATTTGTAAAATCAATTTTCTTTAAACTTGTGGTCGTGTTGAGGTCCCGTAAAGCTTAATTTTATATAAGGATCAATGCTCCTGTTTGTAAGTCACTGAAACCTTTGCAAAGGGCTGGATTGCACCACAAGTCAATCAACATAGTGAAATTGGCCATGCTCGTGCCGGAGAGCTTGGTAACGGAGGACGTAGATCATTTTGTTGGATTGAACCTCCATAATTATATTGTTTGCATTAACTATCCCTCTTTACTTATTGCTTTCATATTCGTACTTATTATTTGAATTAATCTATCTAGTTATTACGTGCTTGAATTTAGATTAATTTTTCAAAAACGTTTTAAAAACGAATTCACTCCCCTCTTGGTTAACTATTCATGGGCTATCAGTTGGTATCAGAGCGAGGTGCTCATTTTAAAATTAAGATTTTACAATCTCAAACAATGGCTAACCACAACAATCTTCAAAATCTCGAGGGGCTTGTGTTAGTTGAAATTCTTGAGCCCCTAGATTTATCAAACTTCCAAGTTTGTGTTGAGTGCATCAAGGAGAAACAAACAAATATCAGGAAATTAGGTGCCGAAAGAGCTACAGACGTCTTAGAACTAATACATACAGATATCCGCGTTCCATTCCCTAAGGCTTCTTGGAATGGACAATAGTACTTCATTACATTCATAGACTATTACTCTAGATTCGGTCACCTATATTTGATACACGAGAAGTCACAATCCTTGGACATTTTCAAGTCTTTCAAAGTTGAAGTTTAACTTCAACTTGGAAAGAAAATAAAGTGACACCGAATAGAATAGTAATTATTCTGCAAGCAAGTGTTACCAAGAAATTCACAGGGACGAACACAAGATTAACGCCGAAAAATACAGAGAAAACGTCTCTGAAGTTTAAGAAATCTTATTATAATCAACCACACCGAAAATAAGTCCACAAGCCGGACTTTATAACATGAAAGCTGATGCCAACTCCAGTGAGATCAGAGCTGGGACAATGGTGTTAGATTGTCGACGGTCAGCATGCGAGAGAATCACAGAAGGGGGGATGGCGAGAGAATTTAGGGTTTGAATTAATTTGGATTTCTTCAATTTAAGCCTATATATAACTTAATTTCTGTTCGTTTTTCGCAACATTTATTGAACGTTGTGAATCCAAAAGATTTGCAACACTTAAAAAACGTTGCGAAATGTATACATTAACAATACTTAAAAAATGTTGGGGAAAGTTAGTTTACAAAAGTAATTTGCAACGTTTCAAAAACGTTGCGATAAGTTTACCTTTTTGCAACGTTCTTTAAATGTTGCAGAAAGAGACTTTTTGCAACATTTAATAAACGTTGCAAAAAGATGGCTTATTGAAACGTTGCAAAAAGGTAAATTTCTCGCAATAGTTAATAAACGTTGCAAAAAGTGACATTAGCAACATTCATTTTAAAAATGTTGTCAAAACTCAATTACATTAATTAATTGCAACATTCACTTACTAAAATGTTGCCAAAATACCATTTTCGCAACATTTATCAACAAATGTTACCTTTTAAATGGTTGCAAATAATCATTTTTGGTGTAGTGTCAATTAGTTCACTGAATTTTAATTTATCACAGTTGGATCATAGAACTTCAATTTAATTTTAAATTTCACCACTCAATCACATGTGGTTTCAAAAACTATTGGGTCACTGAACTTGGATTTAATTTCAAAATTTCCCAAGTCTATCACTTGTCTCCCCAGTCTCCCCATGTTAACGGGAATTGTTGAATTTGGAGCCATATTGCAATAGATTTTCTGTGTAATTGTTTTTCTAACTTGGGTAGGTACCCAAAAAACTGAAGAATAATGTAATTTAAAAAGAGTCGCGAAAATTATATTTAACGAATATTTGGGCCATTGAACTTCAATTTAATTTCAAAATTTACCACTACATCATTTGTTGTCACCAAATTAACAAAAAATGCTTAGTCAGAACTTAGAAGCCAGACCCCAAAATAAAAAAATAAAAAATGATGATGATAATAATAATAAATAAATAAATAAAATCAACTTAATTTCTTTCTAACTTGGGTTGGTACCAAAAAATTGAAGTAAAATATATTTCAATGAATGTCACGAAAATTAAATTTATGAAAAAATTGGATCACTGAACCTCAAATTAACGGGAGTTGCTTAATTCGGAACCATACCACAATCAATTTTCTACATAATTGCTTTATATCTTGGGTTGGTATCCAAAATTTTGAAGTAAAATATATTTTAATAATAGAGTCGAAAAGTATATTTAACTAAGATTTGTATTAAGGGATCAAATCCCACATCGAATAAATATGAAATTGTACGCCAGCCATACGTAGCTTGAACTGTGAATGTTGACTTTTTAAAATGGAACTCTAATTCTTAACATGGTATCAGAGTCCATTAATCTCTAACGAGCAATTCGATCCGATTAAGACTCCAAAAGTGAGCATACGAATTTCAAGATTTGTCTGCTCAAACGAGTCACCATCTTACAGGGGCATGTTAAGGGATATAATCCCACATCGAATAAAGATGAAAATATAGACCAATTTATAAGATTTTAGGCTACTCCCCTTAATAAGGTTGACTTTTTAAGATGGAATCTCAATTCTTAACAATTTGATCATACAACTTCAATATCATTTCAAACTTTACCAATCTTTCATTTACCATTTCCAAATTAATGGGAACTACTTATTAGGAGCCATACGACAACGGATTTTCAACATTAATGCTTTCTAACTAGGGTTGGTAACGGAAAATTTGAAGTAAAATATATATTAATTGGCGATTTCTGCTGCCCTGTCTCCTGGTCGGGGATTGGAATTGAATTCAGCCACAGATGAAGAGGAAGTCTTGCCCAACAGAACTGCTACGGGCCAATGTCAGGCCCACAACTTCACCCTCCACGTGTCAGTGGAAGTGACCCACACCATGCCACGCGTCAGCCGAAGTGATAGTACATAGGACGAGCTGATTGTACAAGTCGAAGTAACTACGTCAGGGACAAACTGAACGTATGCCAGAAAGGAACCACTCATCTACGATACACCGCAGATGCAAAGGCCCGTACTCCGCTTCCACATCTCTGCACCTGTCTCGACCCCTCGCTTCGCCTCTGCGAAAGATCTTTTGTACAGAGATCTTTCCAAAGTCAAATTCCTGATTGATGGGACGAATGACAGGACCTAAACGGTCAATTCAACTGCTCTTGTCGGAGACATTCAATGCCAGTCGGATTGACACCTAGGACGGGACAGGCCTGGAGGATCCAACAACACATGTCACCACATCCAACGACTCTCATCTTTCCTCTCTTGGTATAAATACCCCCTCTATACGCTAGAAGACGGATTGGAACCGGATTTTCTCCTACATTATATATTCAAGTATCAATCTCTCCCTTTTCGACATTATCGCTCTGTTATTAGATTGATCCAACCATTTTCCGATCGGCGTTTCACCTCCGGTGAATTTTTTCCGATTGACCTATAAACTAACTTGACCATCGGAGTGCTTGTGGTAGCTCCCAACCCCTTCGGGAAAGGTCACGAGCTACTAACGACGTGCCACGTGTGCAGGGAGAACTGATGTGAAGACTTATCATGTTGGCCACGTGTTGGAGCCCTTTTTCAAGGTCAACAGATTGGCGCCATGTGTGGGAAACTTACTTTAACCACGAGTCTTCCCACCAAAAAGCATGTTCGAATATCCGGTTGATATTCTCCCCTGAAAAAGGGGTCAGTTCTTGAAAAAGAATCAGCTGTGCATCAAGCTCTATTGCTAATCAAACCCTTCACATTGAACCATGAGTTCCAGCGACGGAGTGAACCCGAGAGGGACAAGGGAGGTCTCTGAAGAAAAGATCTCATGAAATGTCACGCATCAGCGGCCCCATCACCAGTATCGCAGAGGCAATAAAATAGCTCAACTGACTGCTGAGGTGGCTAGCATGGCCGCTAACATGAGGAGGATTGCAGCTCAAAATGCTGCCATGCAGGAGCTCTTCATGCAGGTGCATAGTCAAGGTGGCCTCCCAGTCCCACAATACCCTCAGCAATCAGCCCATGGACGAACTGAGGCAGGACCTAGCAGGAGAACCCATTTGAGCCCCCAGTTCGGAGCCCCGATCGAAAGAGAAGTGGGAATAGATACTTCCAACTATACGGCCGCTCCGGCTGACAACGCCCCGAAGGGGAAGGATAACTTCCCTCCAGAATATGAAGAGCAGCCTTAGAGGTCTGCCAGCATTTTTGATCGGATCGGACGGGCCCCTGAAAATAGGAACCAGCCCACGCACCAAACAACCCACCAACAGGAGCATGAGCAAAGCCAAGTTCAGGCCCCCCAACCTAGGAATAGGCGGGAGAGGCGAAATATGGTAGATTGGGGGAACAGAGCTGAAACTGCTCAGCATCCACCTTGCCCCGCGGTAGACAAAAACAAATCTGACGAACCTTGCAGATCATATGAGCTTGATGATGATGATGACAATTTGCCCTTCTCCAGGGAACTTTGCACATTTCCGATGCCCCATAACTTTGTCCCTCCTAAGATCCCCAAGTACGAAGGAAATGGCAATCTGGAGAAACATCTCAATAAGTACAAGATGCAGATGAGCCTGAGAGGCACCTCGCCAGCGTTGAAATACAAGGCCTTCCACCTAACTCTCGGTGGAGCCGTTGAGGTATGGTACAGTAGGCTAGCACCACTTAGCATAAGAAGTTGGCTAGAACTGAAAAAGGCATTCCTAAACCAAT
>CAIGRN010028290.1:0-12776 GCA_903798345.1 Fraxinus anomala
GGCGTAAGTTGGGATACCTGAGTATAAAAAATTAAAAAAAAAAAAAATGCTGGAAAATATTTTGTTTCTAATCATTTATTACCAATTAATTTCGTGGAAAATGCTTCTATTCGTATCAAGTTGAAATCAAAGTTTACGTCCTAATCACATTATTGAAAAACCAAAATTGTAAGACACAATTAATAAAGGGAATTGAAAAGTCTTACGTTATTCCCATTAAAAGCTAGGCCCATAAAAACTTTATTTGATGTGAGATAAATTTCTCTATGATCACTGAATCTCAGTGTTGATTCACTAAACTTTACCCATCTTAATTAAATAAGCGAGCTTCAATTTAGTTTCAAATTTCACCATTTTATCACATTACATATGATATTTTTCATCAAACTAACATAAATTAGTTAGTTGGTAGTCATATTGTAACTGATCTTTCACGTAATACTTCATGGAATGCCTAAAATGAAAATGGTAAAGTGATTGCCATGTCAATGCTGACTTTATATTAAGGAATATTCTTGCAGTACATACATATATACATTATACCTCACATAATGGTGAGGCAGTAGTCCTTATATTAAAACGTTAAAATATACATACTTTTATTTTAATACTTTCATGGTTAGGCGTAATGGTAAGTTATCATGTCAGAATCGATTACGTAGAAGATCTATTATTATTATATGACTGTCAATTAAGTAATTTTCATTAATCTTGGGGATGATATGTGATAGTGGTGAAAATTGAAATCAATTGAACTTCAGTGACTTATTTTGAAATTAAATGAAAGTTTAGTAATTCAATTGAGATAAATTAAAGATCAATGACTCAAGATGAAATTTACGCAGATATGGCAAGTCAATTATAAGGCGCGGTCTGATGGCCTGGTGCTTCTATATATATTCAAACATACAGTAGCGCATGCCATTGTACTCATCAGTCATCACTGCTAGGATATCCACTTTCTCCGGCGAGACAACTTACCGGAAAATTCTCTGATAAGCAAAGAGATGGACGAGTCTTGGAGAATGAGAATGGGAATGCCTTCAAGAACAACGGTCAAACCAAATGTCCATCGCAGGAAATCTACAGAGGACACGTCCCACCGGAGAGGACAAATATCCGGTGAATCATCCGAACCCCCTTTAGAACCTCAAGACTTCTCCGATGTTTTTGGTGGGCCCCCTCGCACAATTCTCTCCCGCCAATTCTCCGACAGCGCTGGATTTTTAAGTTCATCATCCTCGAGTTCCTCCTGCGGGGAGATTCTACGGCAGAACGTGGAGCATGTGTTAGGAATGAGTGGCCGGAACTTGCCGGAGTTCAGGATTCCCGTGAGGCAGCAGAGGAATGATCATGATCAAAATCATCATAATGCTTTCTATAGTGATATTTTCTGTTGGGAAGATGGAAGTGTGGTAAAGTCAAGTTCAAAGTCAAAAACAAGCTCTTCGTCTGCGTTGAGCTCCGAGGAACTCAGCCCTTTCCGGCCAGAGATCACCGGCGACGGCATGGACGATGATTCCTTCTTTTATTCCAAACTCAGGTGTGTAAAGTATAAGTTAGTCACTGGCTTGAGAGAATAAAGTTTAGCTATGAATAATATTGCGCTCGTATAAACTTTATTTAATACACAACTTTTATCAATTTTTTAATCAAATATTTAATGGGACCCACCCGGCACCCACTTATAGTTTCAAGAATTATCTAGTTGTATAACTCGTTTGACAACCAAGGAGTTGTCAAAATCCGTGCCGTTGATTTAAAATATAGTTTTTAAAATAGATGGATGTGATGCTTGTCAAATGTGAAGTTGTAAAGAAAATTTTACAAGTAGTATGACTGTAATTTCAAAAAGCTTCGTCAAACAAGGGTGAAATATTCGCTAAAAAATCTCTAAATCTTCAGGCCGATAAATGTTGGATCAAGATGGACATCGACAACGGGAATGGAGCGTGAAGATTACCGACAACAACAGATTACGCCACTATTTTCAGACCATCAGCCCGTGTTCTATACTGATAACAACTATGTCGACAACATCAGAAACAACTCTTTTGAATTTAGTCGAAGAAATTCATCTCCTGAGACTATTAGTCTTGAACCAGTATGGGATGGCAGCATGAGATTTTCTTTAGATGATTTAGAACTTAAGTCACCATCATCTGTAGTCTCTTCAATTTGCCAATTAGATCAACAGAATATTGCCTGTGAACTTGAGGATGAAAAATTGCAACTGAATGACATAGAACTAGAAGAGGATGAAATTATGAGTTCTTATGTTATAGAAATCAATACTGATAATAGTGGAGGGAAATTTGAAGCCATTGGTGTGGATGATGCAATTGCATGGGCAAAAGAGAAGTTTCGAACACATCATACAGATAATGAATGGAGCGCCAAAGAACACAAGAAAGAGAAGTCAAAAGGGGTAGAGGTAAACCTTTTTGTTAGTGTATAACAAGCAGCTATCCTTATCGTTAATAAGTTAAGGTCGACTATGTGAATTCTTTTTCACGAAGAAATTATGTTGCAGAATTGATAATATATGGCAATGTTCTGATCTTTCTTTCCTAAATGTCACTGCAAGACGGGTTCAATTTTTACCTTAAACCATATTTTCTTCTTTTGCTCATTTGTAGGACGACCTACACGTCACTCAACGAAAGTATAAATGGCCGGCAGTAGAAACAGAGCACCTAGCAAGCAAGGTCAGTTCTTGACAACTTTACTATCGAATTTTCAATCAATTCCTGTTTTCTGATGTCTCTTTTTCCCATAATTCTATGACAAACAGTTGGAATTGCAAATGCTGGACGAAAAAATAAGGCTGTGGGCAACTGGAAAGGAAACTGACATTCGGTTGCTGCTTTCTACACTGCATCATGTGAGATCATCTTGAACTAGGATTATCATTTCTATAAGATCAGCTGAAATGCACAACATTTAATTGTTTCTTCATTACCTTATTCAGATTCTATGGCCTAATAGTGGCTGGTTAGCAATCCCTCTGATGAATCTAACCGAAGTCTCACAAGTGAAGAAGGCTTATCAGAAAGCGCAGTTGTGCTTGCACGCTGACAAGCTGCAACAAAGGGGCACCTCGTTCCCCGGGAAATATATCGCAGAAAAGGCATTTTCAGTACTTCAGGTTAGTTTAATCTGCAGGAATTTAGAAGATAATAGCAGAAATTATACTTCAATTGGCTCATATGATTTTGTTATATAATTGTAGGATGCTTGGGTTGCATTCATCTCACAGTGTCTATCCTCGTCGAAGAATTACTGATGTAGCCTGTAAATGCAGGATTGTTACTCTAGTGTGTTATTTAGAACAGTAAATAGTTTATTCAATGATTCAATGCTTTAAGACATTTATTTTTGTTGTTTTGGATATGGAATAACAAGGCACCAGTTGACGGTTTTTGACGTATTTGCAAACCAAACCAACCTTTTTTTGCAGTTTGGTTTCAAATTGCGGTTTACCTATTAACAAAAAAGTAACAACTTTCAAACAATTTAAAACTTAAATGTATTAGTCTAAACTACTTTTACATCTCGATATCCACAAATTCAAATTTTGCTCAAATTGGAAGATTTAAAAAAATTGGATGCAAGGGGTTTGGTAGCTTTTTGTCTCTTATGGGTCCCACGGGAAGATATTACACTTTTTTTTTTTTTACATTTTCTGACCAAAAATACACTTTGCATTTCCTTTGTATCTCCCAATTGGAGTGGTTTTCGACAACTTGGAAGAACTAAATCACAATGTAGATCTAATTTAGAGCAGCACTGGAGATGTTCTCGGTGATTTATGACCTCTTGGGCGTCTGAACTTATATGAAGGGGCACATTGGTTCGAGTAAACGAAGCCTAACCGCTAAAAGCCGTTCTTGTTCTTGCTGAATGTGGCCGCTTTGCATTCTTAGGGGCACTTTATTTCGTCTTCATACTTTAAAGTTTATTGAGGGCATTTGCTAATATAATGCATATGTAAATATTGCAAATCATAGTATTGCTTTGTGAATCTATGTGGCATATAATGATCATGTGAGAATGCAAGTGGCACATATGAATGATCAAAATGATGTCACTAGAGAATAGATGCGGAATGAGTTTCGCCAGTCATTTTGTATGAACGAAGCTCAAATATCATTCTCCACGTTCTATCTATGCGAAACCAGCCAACCTTTGTGTTTGATGGAAAGAACCAAGTCTGTTGAAGTGAACCAAACGAAGTCTTAGAGTCGAACCTAAACACTGTTAACGAATTAGATCTCAAATGAACTCGGAACAACCAACGCCACAAGAAGCAAGTTGTATCCTGTCTTCTCAAAGGAGGATGGACCAATATCTTATCAACCACGTGGCAGCATGAAGAGCACGCCATTGGCATCAGCAATTGGAAGAGCATGTGAGAAAGTTGATTTACAGAAGTATAAAGCTATTTGTATAGGAGAAATTGCCAGGTCTTGATGTGGCGAATTTTGATTGGCTATTCTAAATTCTTCTTTTTTTTTTTTTTTTTTTGCAAAGTCCAATGAAATTCTGCCACTCGACATTCTGGCAATTTCGTTGACATTTTCCCCCGTACATAAGGCATCTCCCTTTAAAGATTTTTTAGTAAAAGTAACAATCAAACCAATGGATAGCCACGCCGTAGAACTACTTAAAATTGCAATTTGATATAGATTCACCAATAACACCACATGTCCAGGTAATGCTAAAAGACCAAAGAGTCTACAAGCTTGAAAAATAAATAAATACTCCGGAAATGGAACTCTATAATGAAAGATGTCCATAATTAGAAATCCCAACCAAAAACTTAGCCTTACTCTTCACGTTCTAAGTTTCTTGTTTAATTGCAGTTGTCACTATAATTGCTCCATGGAGCTTCGGCAACTGAAAAAGACAACGAGGTGACAAGGGACTTAATAGCTTCAACCTTAACGTGACACATGCACGTTATGCTATCATACAAATGTCATATTATGCCCTGTTTGGTATAGATTAAAATTAACAATTAATTTTAATTACATTTTACGAGATACATAACTTTTCAAGTACAGGTTTTATCAACTATCAAAATCTACTAAAAATTTAATTTTAATCTATACTAAATAGAGGGCTTATCTATTTTATGTCACCTGGTGTAAAAATAAAAAATACACGTTGTACATATAGAAACTATTTGCATGTCGCATTGTATACATATAATTATCGCAATGTTAATAATAATTCACGCATATGGAAACCCATAATAAATATTGCAGAAAAAAATTACTTGGAAAAAAATTCAACCAATGTGACCTATAACATAATAGTTTAATTTTATCAAACAACAATTATCAATTAGTAAACAAAGAATTTAATTTAACCTCCTTACTCAAGAAAAAAAGAGAAGGAAACAACGTTACTTCAAAACGAGCACAGGTTGTAACTCCTCGTGAAAATGGTAGAGAAACAAAATAATTTTTTTTTTCCTACACCTGTTACTGTGTGTCCCAGGACACCCGAGCTTTCACCGTAAGTCTTACTTTGATCTAGTAATAACTCTTTGCGTTAATTCTACAAGTGCCCGTCTTGATTCTTGAACACTATCATCGTCATTCTCGGGAAGTGAATCAATTGCAGATGAGGCAAGGTTAGCATGCTTTATTGCTAGCTCTCTTGTTCTCTGTATTCCACGACTCTTTCCCAGGTATTCCAGTGCCTGTATATCAGTTTTAAATCACTTAAAAATGAAGATGCCATTTGCCTTGTGCCTACAGTTAAAGGAGGGGAGGAGGAGAGAAATCGACATAACCAACTCCCAGTAGTTTCAGCATAAGGTTCAAGTATTCAGAAAACTTACAAGATTCACATTTGCAGGATTGTCGAATCCACGATCAACAACAGCCCGGAGCTCAGGAAACTCCTCCATAGCAAACAATATTGGAGCAGTAATAATGCCCTGAAAAAATTAATAACATTATCAGCAAATTATCGTTAAATCAGGTGAGGGTGTTACTGCATGAAAATGACAATACTTTATTAGTACTTACTGGATATACAGCATCAACTATACATTTGAGAATTTAAGATTCTAATATAACAATTTAGAAATGACAGGAAGGGTACATGGCGAATGTCGGTCAAGGATCCCTTCCCGAGCGAAGTTGATGTGCCAGTGAAGTCAAGAATGTCGTCTATTAATTGATATGCTAGCCCCTGCAAACATGCACACAGAGTAGAATCTGAGTCTAACAGATGCATTTTTATGGAAAAACACAGTTCCATATTACAAGCATGGTGTTACAGGGTGACACTATGGTCGTTTAATCAGATTACAAGTACAAATGCGGCAAGGGCATTGTTGGCTATAGTCAAAATTTTGGACCAACTAAACATCAAACACCAGGTTGCAACAGTCAGCATTTTTGTCCATTTTAAGGACGACGGCAGGTCCAAAAAACTTGTCATATCAAACTTATATTTAAAAATGCACAAATATGCATTAAAGTATACAGACCAAATTTTTGCCATACTCATAAGCCAAAATTGAAACTTCCGCTGTTTGCCCAGCAAGAAGAGCAATTGCCTTGCAGCTATTTGAAATCAATGATGCGGTTTTGTAGTATGTCTTTTGCATATAGTACTCCATGCTGCAAAAGAAACAGCAACAAGAATTTTGCAAGAAGAAGATTCAAATGAATGAAACAACATCTTCAAACACATAACAGGTAACTGATTGCAGTATGCAATATAAGCATGAAATCAAGTGGAAAATCTTACTATCCTTTTTGAATAAACTTTGAAAATCTCTAAACGAACTTCAGAAAATGATTGAACAAAGCACTTCTGAATCATAACCACTATAAAAAAGCAAAAAATGTACAGACATTTCAAACATTTAAAGTCAAAGGCACAGAAAGAGAAAAGGTACAATGCCCTCGGCTGAACTCCATTGATAATTTAGGGTTGTATATTATGATAATAAATTTTCACATGAAACCATAAAGAATATGAAATGATGACCGGCAAACTTTATGTCAAAGATACCATAGCAGCATACTTATAACGTTGATCAACTGAAGTGGTCATTTGCATGGTCTCGCCGTTAACAAGATGCTGAACAGCTGTTGCCATGAGGGTTACAACCTACAAAGATACAGCAGAAGCATTGGGAATAGGATACAGCATTGCATTGAGCTATCAGATCATGAAGCAGAGGATATATATATAGGTAATAACTGGTCAACAAACACACAAGGGGCCAAAAGAAATGTAAAGGGACGACAAATACCTCGGTATTCTTCAAAGAGGCAAGTGCCAAACAAGCTCTAGAAAGCAGGAAGTCTCCAGCCAATACAGCTATCTGCAATGTTAAGGAGGAAAAGACACAGCTCAGCTTGAGGAACATTATGTAAAAGAAGTACTCCCCCACCTACTGACTCTCCTATAGCAGCTATTATTTGCAGTGAGCATGGTCATTATAAATTAGATTTGATTGCATGGGATGAGTGGTGAAAAAAAGATTCATGTAGCCAACCCCATAAAGCCTAATTGCTGTAAATAGAACAAACTATCACGCCTTATACTAACTACTACTAGCTGCAGCCAAATGAGAGTTAGAATGTCCATTAACATAAAACTTATTTTCATCTCCACTGTTTGTTAGCAAGAAGACCCATTAAATAGTTTCTTATCTTGTTGCTAGGTTCACTGATTCGTGTGTCTAAAAAAATTCTATAATCTCCCTGATCAAATACTGTCATAAGCAAATAGGGGAGGGAGACGAAACATATACCCTGCGCAAAAAAATTAGAAAGATAAACAGAACATTGGAATATAAGAATAATACAAGGCAAAAATTAACAAGTAGTGCAGTGATATCAAAGATCATATTCAATTTTTTCACTTTTCCTGGATGGGGGTGGGTTGGGGGGGTGCATTGAATAAGGGGAGGAACATTATTTGGTAAAACAAAGCGATGCAATACCTTATTCCCCATCACAAAGTTCAATGAACCAATCCCACGCCTAGTATCAGCATCATCCAACACATCATCATGACAGAGGCTGGCAACCTATCAGAAAGTAATGGATTAGAGACCAGCATTAAAAATATACATACTGAATAACATGGACAGAAAGCTCTATATACTACTGATATTATCTAACTACAGAAAAGACAAGGTTTATTAAACACGCTTCTCTCTCCTGACATAATACATCAAATAAAGCACGTCATCTGTGCCACATGTTCACACATCAAGCACTACAGTACCTTCAGACTTACGGTCATATCTAAGGATATAACAGAACTTTTTTAGAAACGTGTTGAGTTTAGTTGGAAGTCATAGAAAATATTATCAGAAACAAATTAGGTCTTTGTTCGAATATTTTGATATTTTATAGTGTTATCCTTGTTCAAAACACTAAATGAAAAACTGAAAAAGGAAATAAAGTAGAAAGAGAAGAAAAGAGAAGGTACCACAAGAAGTTTAAGATTAAAGACAGATGTCAAGCTAATAGCAATGATGATTAAGATTTAAATCCTAGAAAAAGATTAGACACCATATTATCATGAATGATAGGCTTAATTATTGGTAGCATGACATACACCTGAATAATCACAGATCCACATTGACAATGCAATCGATTATTCACCATCATATGATTTTAGGTAAATCACCCTTAGACTCAAGTCCTGCCTTCCACCACAAAACCTGGGCTTGGGTTGACAAAAGAGTGTATTCACCATCCATCAAAATTAATTGTCTTAGTTACTTGGCATGTTCATTTAGTTAGCAAGGGAGACCACATGCATAATCTAAAATTTTCCAACTTTTGTTGCAGAAATGTAATATGAGTCACAGGACAATGTATCTTTCAGGAGGAAAAGGAAAAAGAGAACTAACATGAATCATCTCTGTGATCTCAGCCAGACATTGGTGTCTTGAGCGTAATTCTGTGGGCAAAGTATCAACAGTAGCAGCAGCAGGTTTTACAGATATTGGCACATTTAAAGCCGTTGCCATCAACAATAAAACCTGCAAGATATGTATATCAGGTAGTTAATAAATAGAAGGGGAACAACCACCAGTGCAGACTGCACAAATGAAATAAAAGGTTCATCTAACACATTTTCAAGAAGAATAAACCAGTATGTGACAGTTAAGTTAAGATATTTCATTAATTTTGTGCATGCAAGGCTGGTTCTACTAGTAACTGACTCGTAAGGTTAAGAAAATGGTTATCTATGAGCGAGTAAACTGGTCTGTTTTGGAACTTGACATGGCAAATATCAGTTAAGTGTTTGTGACCAAATCGATGAAATTGCTAACAATTGAATAGTCAATATTTTGAAGTTAAAAATATACAATCCCAGTCATGCATAGAAGATTAGCCCAAATCAATAAGGCAATGCATTCTTTTTTATAGCCTAGATGTTAGGTAATGGAAATCTTAAATGAGAAATTTGAACTTTATGGATTCTCTTCTCCTAAGAAGCACGAACATGCTGACACGTAATTGAAATGAAGATCTCACCATGGGTCGGAATCTCTTTCCTTCTACTCCCATCTTGAAGAAGTACTCTGCAGCAGTGGCAAGCTTTGGGACCTACAAGATTGAAGAGGAGCTATTATCCTATCACTACAATTCAGTCGTCAGCCAAAAAAAAAAGGATGTGAAGATCGAATACCTTTGCAACTACCATGGACCTTAAATTATTCGCAAGAATTGACATTTCATCGGCAACTAGAGAAAATGGATCTAATCGCTCCTGAGATAGAAAATTGAATAGTAAAGTAACAATGTGTCTGTTCCATGGTTTTTGTAACCGATAAAGCACAGCTAAACTATCTGGAATAAAATCTGAAAAATGAGTAAACTAGATGATTAGGAACATAGCTTCATTGCTATACAAAACCGATATTTCATAAAGAACTGTAAGCAAAAGGATTTTATTATCAAAGGTAAGCACCATGATACAACATTGCACTAACCTCAATTATAGAACTACTTTGATCAGGAGCTTGTTGTCCTGCGCCACTTAGTGCACTTGAAACCAAAGAATGAATTGCTCTGAAATGCCAAACCTACTAATCACGGGCAGCAACAAGAAATACCATATAAACAATCAGAAAATTCATAAATTATGTGCAAAATCCCACCAATTTAAGTATATCAGGAAAATGGATTTATGGTTACTATTCCTAAAAATGCTATGACAGTAAGATGACCATATTAGAGTAGAATCATGGTTCTCAGGATTCGAGACGAAAGACAAAATCAGTACAAAGATTGGACAACTGGAGATGCACGTGAATATTCGTGACAGGTAATCTTCAAAGTGTTTGACCACCATCACAAGTAGTAACCAATCTTATTAAACACTTCAACACTGCTGATGAATTGACAAACAAAATTCCTTTTCATCCCTTCCAAAAATAACAAGAAAATTTACATCTTTTATGGCCTGGATCATTTTACTATTTCTTGATACTTGGTACCCTATTGTCAACATATAGCCCTGATGAATAACCTAATGCAGACCACCACAAGCAATCGGCAAGCTTTGCAATTTCTATAACCCTGATTTATTAAATCACGAAGCTCCGAATATTAATAGTCTAGATTCTAGAACTAGACAAACACGGTATAGGGCCCCAAAAAACTTGTGGATGAAGAAAGAGCAAACTTGAATAACTTGTAAATGATCCTCCGATATAAATCTCCAAATTAGATTATTATAACTGTATAGTTATACACATTTAATGTCAATATTACCTTTTAATTCTACTAACATATGGACTTTCTTAAACCATCTCAACAAAGACTCTTCAGTCCGTAACCCAGTTATTACAATTTACGAATAACTTCAACGAGCAACTCTTATCAATGACAACCCTAAAATGTGCGAACAAATACAAATCAATGAACGAGTTGATTCACCTCTTCAGAAGATTGCGAGGGGGAGAGAAACTGGTTGTGGTGCTGGATCAATTGCTGCTCGTTATTACGTAAAGAAGAAAAAGCCCATTGACGCCGGCAGTAACATGTCCTCGATATACGGGACAGTCCCCTTGTAAATAACATCTCCTACTTCGATTGTATCGCCGAAACAATCAGCGAGATTAGTGCGTTGTGTGTGTGATTTGGGGAGGTCAATGAAGAAAACCAGAAATTGAGGGGATTCAGATCAGTTACTGAAGATGATAGCCGCCATTAATGTTGTGCAAAGTCTACCCAAAAATGGCAATATAAACGGGAAACGACTCACGCAGAGTCCGTTGGCCATGCGATTTGGCTGTGGGGTAATAGACCTAGTCAAAGAATTGCCTTGAGCAGATTATGTCTATATGTATACCGCTACAAATTTTAATTACTACCACAATTAAAATATATTTTTAATAAATACAGTACAATAAATTTACAATTATAATCTAGTTGATTTATTTCTATTCATATATTTAGAAATTTTAATGGATGTTTAAATTCATGTAATAGTAATTAATTTTTATATATCAAAGATAATATAAAAATGTTGTTCATTTGTAGTATTTCATCATCACAAAAAATTTGAATCATAGAAGTTGAATTTTGATAGTACAATTTTCTTCTCTTAAATTCATATTCTAAATTTTATTTTCTTTAGTTTGTTTGAGACTAATCAAATCCTTCTAAAAAATTGGTATCAAATATTACTTTTACAATACTTATAAAGTATTTCAGAATAAAGTGCTCTAGCTAGAAAAATGGGTTGAACTTCTTTCTCGTGATATTCATGTCCCAACATTTTATTATTGTGCATATAGTCCCTGGTTGGTTCAACTAAAAAAGCAGATTAAATTTAAATCAAAGTCGACAATTAATTTTAATTACACATTTCATAAGATTCATAATATTTCAATCACGCATTCCTCAACTTTTATCAAAGTCTACTAAAAATCTGATTTTATCTAAACCTAATAAGGGCAGAGTATTTCAATTCAACGGAAAACATCTAAATAGACGATAAAAGTTACTAGATATTAGCAATTCTTGACAAAGTAGAGTTCGAAGTATTATTTTTGGACAATTATAATCGTGAACAATTTATTGTGAACCTATTGTGTGGCTCTTTACCATTTATTTTAGACGTTTTGCTAGGACGTTGTTCGCATAATTTATGGGGTTGGGGATCCCTATAGGAATTTACCCTAGTTCAAAAACTTTAAATAACTATATTTTCAATTTTTTATCACCTTAAAAATAATAATGTTATCTAATATTAATAGTGTTACAATGCCTATTTAAGTAGCTACACTTTATACGTTCAAGTATATGATATTACATTAACATTAATATATTATTTTATATCATTTAGTTATCAATTAAATTGGTCATTAATATCAATGGCAATGAATAGTATTCCCTTAAAAATGTGAAATTAAAACATGGATAAAAGTTATGAAATCTTTGTTGTTGTTAGATTGTAAATGAGGTCCAAATCAAGGGAAAAGATGGTGAATTATAACATGCAAAAGCTAGGAACTCGGTGCATGTGAAAATGTTCAGTAATTCGCCCATTTACTTGAGTAGGTCTTTTGTCCACTTGCCACAACAGAATTGGATGGAGGGAAGTGTCCCAGATTGTGCCACCTGAGACTTGAACTTGTCCTTTGGTTTTAATATTAAGGCTGTGATTAATTCAAGTACAAAAAAAGTTACACGTACAAGGTCACGTCAACTCTTTTTCTTTTTGAATAAAGCTTCTTGTATATCAAGTTTAACATCCCCCTCACAATAGAA
>CAIGRN010028305.1:0-12861 GCA_903798345.1 Fraxinus anomala
AAATCGATCGAAACCGACTCGAGTCGGGTTGAATTGGTTATGAGTTAAGACTCCCAGTGGCTAATCGTTCAAACCCAACTCTTTTAATTTTTTTTTATTTTTTTTTTAAGAATTTCAATTTAGAGTTTTTAACTTCAAAATAACAAAGCATAAATCTTAATTTTGATTCACGTTCCAAAAGACCAAAAAAAAAAAAAAAAAGGGAAAAGAGAATAAACTAAACCCTATATCCTCCTGTCGCCATCTCTGTAGTGTCGTCGTCCCCCCTTTCGTCGAGCCTTCCAAACTTGATCATCTCTCCATTTATATATCATCTAGCCTTTTAAGTATCATGTCCCATAGGCTGAACCCCTTTGAATGGAGTCATGTATGCTTTTTTGTTTCTCCAGATGACTTACTATTGCATTAAAAATAATAAAAATTATGGTTTGAATTACTTTATCTAAAAGGGTAAAAAAGTAAGTAATTCAAATATTATAGAAACAAAATTACTTGCAAATTACTTTTAGTTTTGTCATACTTAGCTAAACAAAATAATGGAAAAATAAAATCCTAATAAAGATACTATCCCACTTTTTTAATAAATTATAAATGCACAAGAGTCAGGAAAGACAAGGTTGGTAGCTTCGCTAACTTGTAGACGTACTAGCAAATTCTTTAAATTTTAGAATATCTATATTTAGTCCTTAAATTTTATATTATTTATTCCGTTAGTCCTTCAAATCAATTCTAAACACACAAAAATTAGATTGGTGGGATAGAAATATTAAAGTAATCACACAAATTATAAATAAGGCTCTTGTTTAATTCCCGTTATTTTTAAAATATATTTTTATCTCTTTTTTTCAACTACACATTCTTTAATAAAATAATATTATACGCAAACCAAAAACTTTTCCTTATTTTTTACAATAAAACCATTTGTACAGAAAAGGTTTTGGCAGAAAGCCACCAAAATACTCACAATGTGGGGGCCCCGCCTTGCATTTAAAAAAAAAATGCGGGCCACATCGTGTGTGTTCTGTTGGTCTTCTGTGGCTTCTGCTTCTGTACATGAAACAAGATTGTATTTTTTAACCACAAATTATTTTTTAATTTACTATTTCAAAATGTATTTTTAAAATAAAATGAGACTCAAATAGGCTCCAAGTTCTAATCATTGTTTATCATTTGTATTGGAATTATTAATAATATGTATATTGAAATATTTAATATCGTAACTACCCTGAAAAATATTTTGGTTCCTAGATTCAATTTGGGAATGACATCCACCAAATTGATTTGTAACTAGTAGAATGGTTGATCGTGGTTTTTCAAATAAACTTGCGTTCGTTCAAATGCAAAATTCTTGTTCTTGTGAAAAAAATTCTCACAATCGAGTCCAAAAAAGCCTTTTGTTTCTGTTCATTTTCATATAATGTATCTAAACTAACATTGAGATTGTTGGAACGTGCAAGTAGAATTACTCGAAAATTAAAAAAAAAGTTAAGAAATAAGATCGTCTAATGTTCACGTGTATATTATACTAAGAATAAATGATTTGTATTTTTACCTAAATTCGATTATTACTTCATGAATTAATTCTAAAACACGAACTTCCAACTTTTAATTTCAAGAACTTGATGCTTCAAACATTCAAATCTTTTGTGGTATTCTTCAAAGTCAATTCTACACCGGTGAATGGGCCTCATTCTAACTAAATCAAGAAATTAATTTTTGGACAGGACCTATAAATAAGTAAGAAAAATAAATTCTCTCTTTTTTCTTTTTTTCCCTCCAAATCTGAATACTATGAAATTATTGTATTAAAGTTTGTCTTGTTCAATTGGATGTCTAGGTTCTATCTAGCCCCTATTTATAGAGATAAAATAGTTTCAATCCGTATACAATAAGAACTCTACATTCAAATAGGAGTTTTAAATAAAGTACAAATCAAGTTAATTCTTCGCAGGACATGCTATATAATTAAACTCGACAAGTAGTCCGTTTAATATACTTCAAGTATACTAGTGTTGTCTTTAAATATTTTTGTGATAAAGAAAAATCACAAACCCGAATAGTGAATTGATCATTACTACAACCTCACAGTACAATGTGACAACCTTTCTATGTTGGTTGTGAACAAAGTATTTATGATCAAAATATAAATTGTGTCACACCGTACTTATTAATGCTGGCACCCAACTTATATTATCACAAATGATCATGGACACTTTAATTCGTAGGTTCAATAACAAATAAAGGCAATAAATATATAAATTCACAATTTATTTGATATAAATTATTATTTTATCCTAAGTAAACCACACAATGAAACATACAAAAATTGGTTTGATTTAGAAAGTGAATTAATTCGATTTGGTTTGAAATTTCTCCAAATCATTTTAAATGGTTTGATTTTATAATAGATCAAAAACGTACTAAGTGCCCCTGTTTGAAACCCATTTTAAGCACTCATGTCCAAACAACACTATGCCCCTGTTTGAAACCCATTTTATTTCTCATTCTTCGTTTCAACCACACATTCTATCAATAAAATAATATTACACATAAACCTAAAAATTCTCCTTACTTTTTAACCACACAATCTTCCATCAATCACTATTCCAGAATTTTTTTTTAACCCAAAATGGGTGTCAAACAGGGGCAAATGTGTTCACCCTATATCAGTCTTGCTAAAGTCCCAATTTGTCAAAGCTTTTTGTAAAATATAATTAATCATATAGAATGTGTGAATAATAAGTGAGTAAAAATAAATAAAAATTGAAATTTTTTTATAATATATGAATAAGAATCAAACTTGACCAGCATATAATCACAAGTATAGCAAATATTCATGCACATAATATTGAATAAGACAACAAGTTTAATGGATAACATTTTGGTATTTTATAATTTTATAATATTAAGAAATTTATATAACCAAGCTAAAAATATTCAATGGGTGAATAATGACCGTAGAAATCACAATACAACTATCTACGACAATAAAAAAAGTAGTACATGCTCCATTACCTTAGGGATATTCTTCAAATAAAAGTCGACCTTTAGGGAAAGTAAGAATGTTGTGTCCATGGTTAGAGTAAAAAACTTTTTTTCTGTAAAATTGTGATCTTGGAAGTATGTGTCTCTGTTCCATGGCAACCATCTCCATAGAGTGTTCAACACAAGCTCCTTTAAAGAAAAAATGTGGCGTTATTCCTAAAGTTAAAGAATAATATTATCTAACCTCACTTGAGTTGCAATCTCAGTCTAGATGACATTGATATGATATTAAATAATAAGTGGAATAAAATGACTCATTTAATTTCAATTTTATTTATCCTATCATTTAGTGCGACTTAAACTGTGGTTGTGACTACATAGCATTATTCAAAATTAAATTAGATAAGAATTGGATAAGAATAAGTTTCATATTTAAAGTGGGATTCGCAAATTTAGATTAATCTCAGGTTTAGTTCAATTACAAATCTTAATTAAATAAAAAGATTAGTTTATGTGTTTATCTAACCACGCGTATGTGCCTATTGCCAACTTGTTTAATTAATAACAACTTCTTTAAACTTTAATATCTTGAGTCTAATTTATTTGAATTAATTTTTTCACGAGTCCATGATGCATCATTTAATACAAACTACATAACAAGTCCAATATTGATATACCAATTATCGCTCTATCAATATTTAATTATTTGGCCCAATTAAAAATTGAATTTATACTTATTTCAATTTAGTCCTTCAACATTTCAAAATCATTAAAAGACTTCTAGGTTACACTTTTCATTTTGGTAACCAATTTCTCCATTTTGATAGCGTGATGGTAGATTACTAAGTTCCAATCTTCAATCATTTGGACAAATTGGTATTGGTTTTTTTTAAACTGTTCAAACAAATTACAAAATAATAACCTTTCTATATACAAATTACGGATTTGTATATTCTTTAAATTGATGGTTGTGAAAATTTAACCACGCACATATTATTGTTATCATTTTTCTTTATGATATATCTATAAATCTTAGTTTATTTAGTTTGAACATCCGGTTCTACTCTAATTGAATTATCCCTTCAAGAAGTTATTTCTAAAACGAAACTTTAAGTTTCAATATTGTATCAAAGTCAACATACTCAAATGAGCAAATTAATTATCTAAAGTTTAAATGAGCAATAATTGATTGATTTTCCTGAACGAGTCACCTTCTGAAAACATAAATGGCTCTATTTAACACAAAATATCTTCTTTTTTTTGTAAATGATAAGTTTATTAGTGAATAACAAATGTACTCCTACAGTCCTATAAATTATTATCGTTGTATTCCTAATCATTCCTTATAAATATGAGGATTTATTTCTTAATAAAACACCTTAATAGCAAGATTCTCTCTTAAAATCAAAGTGAATTAGTTAGAATGCAATAATTTTTTTGGTCACGTGTACCAAAATTAATTTGGTAACGTGTGAATTTTTTTCATCAATTCGTGTCTGTAATTGGTCTCTTTAATTGAGTAAAAATTCATGTTGTAATTTTTAAATCCAATGAAGTTACATGGGTCTTTTTGTGTATAAAATATAATCATGACTTGTTGACTTATTTTGGTATTTGCATGTCACATATCCTTTCTTTTGTTTTTGCAAGATCCAAAATTTGAACATTGATGCCTACAAGACCCAAAGGTTAATAGCAATTGTTACTACAAGGTACAAATTGTTATAAATTAGGAACACGAAATTGAAAGAAATCATAAAAACTAACAATTGCATTCACAGTTAGCTAGGTGCAAAAATTTCTTATTCAAAATAATTTTGAGTTTGACTTATTCAAAATAATTTTTTTCTCAAGTCCGTAACACTCCATTACATACGAGTTTCAAAATTAGTCCAATATTGATATTGTAATTTGGTCTCAATTTGAAAACTAAATTACCCACCAAGTAGTTTACTTTAATGAGTTATAATTCAATTTGGTTTATCTAAATTAGCTTTTTCTTGAGTTCAGAATTTACCATTTAATACGGGCTTCGAAATGAGGCTAATATTGACAGGTAATTCTTGCTTCTTCAATAATTTGCTGTTTGGCTCAAATAAATAAGATTATAGAATTTAATACTTATTTTCATTTTGGTCCCTAAACATCTCAAAAGTATCAAAAGGTGCTCAAATCAAAATCGTAAGCATCACTCGTCACTTTTTCTTCTAAAAAATAATTTCTCACAATTGCAATATAGTCCCTAATCTTTACAATTGTTGCGTTTAGGATCCAGTCTCGAGTTTAAGATCATAAAACCCATTATTTTCATTACAAGAGTTCAATGAAACGTTCTATAGATTTAAAATCATGATTTTAAAAACTTTCCGCAATTTACACTTTAGTCTTTAAACTTGCTAGAAAATCACTAAAGTGCACCTTACTTGAGTTTTCACAATTAATAAGTCTTGGATATTATTATTACACTTGACAATTCCCGGACTTTCTAAAAATATGCTAGTATTTAAACTCAATTGATAAAAAATATGTAAGCATTAAGAATCACTAATGAGTTGTCATGTTTGGTCCTCACTTTTTAAAATTTATTTTTAAAAGTAATTCCGATCACATATTTTATAAATCCACAACTTTTATCAACTTTTCAATTACCTGTTTCTTCAACTTTTATCAAGATTTACTAAAAATATTTTTTTTACCTATACTAAAAAGCGATTCAAATTCTATTTTCCCATAATACTTTCCTTGCTAACATCAAATAGCTTTCTTTCGACTGTTTTAGATGGCCTTCTTGACATCACGTATCTAATTATCAATTTCAACTTATTGTTCAATCGAATATCTTTTTTTGGCGGGCTTTGTAGTGGGCACATAATTAGAAACATTTTTGGGCCAATTTACTTATTTTTATTTATTTTTTAATATTATTATTTTAAAATATGATTTAATTTTAAAAACTCGGATTAATAACAGAAAACCCTTTATAAACGTTTCCGTTTGTGATATGCCTCTACTTATTGGACCCCTTATTTGAAATATTTTATGCGAAAATCCCCATATCGTCAGATTTTTCGTTCAAAATGTCAAATTTTAAAAGTAATAATTGAAATTTTAGTATCTAAACTTTTTATTATTTTACAAATTATACCCAAATTTTATTTATGTACCATCTACAATCCCAAACTTTTAAAACTTTATTTTTTATGTACCCGAGCTAGTAAAAGTGGATAAAGGAAAAGGAACCACGACTGGTTTCACACACGTTTTATAGGTTCAGAACTATTTGTGCAAATTTTCCAAGTAAATGAGTAATATTAGAAAAAAAAATTTATTGACAAAAATTTACTTTTTAAATAAGAAATTTTCTTATCTAAGGGGTGATTTTGGTAATCAATTTCTTCATTTTGATAGTGTGATGGTAGATTACTCATTTCCAATTTTTAATCATGAAAATCATTTGGACAAATTGGTATTGGTTTTTTTAAGTGTTCAAACAAATTACAAAATAATAAGCTTTCTATAAACAAATTATGGATTTGTATATTCTTTAAATTGATGGTTGTGAAAATTTAACCATGCACATATTACTGTTACCATTTTTCTTTATGATATATCTATAAATCTTAGTTTATTTGAACTTCGAGTTCAACTCTAATTGAATTATTCATTTAAGAAGTTATTTTTAAGATCAAACTTTAAATTTCAATATTCCCTTAAGTTAGAATTAGATTATGACTCGAATTCTATTTGAAATGCTATTTGGAAATGCTATTTGAAGTTTATTTGGCAATTCTAGTTCAAATTTAATTTAAGAGTTCAATTGAGAAATTGAAATTTGTGTTGGACCTAAAAAGTCAAGATATGGATCAGGGAAAATTTTTCGACTACTAATTGGTCGCAAAGCCTACCGCACCCGTTTGACGCTTGAGTGGCGGTATCGTCCAGCCTAGACCCTTTTCTTGTTCTTGACGTGTTTTCAGCATTCTTTTCTATCTATAACCCTATTTCTTGGGTTTGAAACAAACCTTATATGTAGTTAGCTTTTCATTATGATTTAAAAGAGAAACAATATTGTATACACAAAATCATTGAATTCTTTCTCTATATTTTAGTGAATGCTCTTTTCCTCTGCCAATTATCTTTTGTTATTGTGCACTTGTGTTATTTATTTCATGCTGTGTCATATTTATCATCATATTGCAACAAACTGGTATTAGAGCAATGTTCGATCAAGTCAAAAGCTGAGTTTGATCTTATGTGATGGCAATCATGAAGTACGATATTCCACTGTTGGATAGTAGCAAAAGGTTTTCGTTGTGACAGGTGAAGATGTAAACAGTGCTTGTGCAGATGAATTTGAATGATGCGTTGTTGGGATTGGACAAGATTCCTACAAGTTGGACGCTAGAGAAGAAACAACGTAGGGATGGAAAAGCCCTATCATAAATTCATCTTCATTTTTCGAATAATATTTTTCAGGACATTTTGAATGAGAAGACCAATGTTGCATTATGGTTGAAATCGGAGCAATTATGTATGACAAAGAGTAGAACTAGCAAATTACATTTGAAGCCGTATCAATAATCTCATCGTATGACTGTTTTAAGGAAATCGTAGCTGATTTGGAAACCTTAGATATTAAATGTGAAGAGAATTTGGATTTACTTTTGTTGTGATCGTTTCCCGATTCATATATGCCTTTTAGAGACATGATTTTAGAGACATGATTTTATACAGTTATGATACTTTCACCATTGAAAAATTCTATGATGCTCTATTTTCAATGAAGATAAAACATCTCGTTGGATCCGATGCTCATAGAAATGGCCTTGTTGTTTATGGTGGTTATGCGAGGGACAAATTAAGGTATAACTTCAGTAATAGAATTTGTAATTATTGTAAGAAGAAGGGGCATATGATAAATGATTGTTATAAGTTACAAAATAAAGAAAATTTGACTGCAGCTAATCATAAGGGAAACAACCGATATTTAGGTAAAGTCAGTATTGTAGAAAAGTTTCACGATGATAGAGAACTTTTGATTATTTCAGAAGGCGGCTCCAAACCTAACGAGGATTGGATTCTTGATACTGTTTGCACTTTTCATATGTATTCCAATCAAGATTTATTTTCTACATATGAAGTAGTTTCGAAAGGTGTTGTGGTAATGGGTAATAATGCACTTTGTAGGATAATTGGTATTGAAAAGGTCGAAATTAAAATGTTTGATAGGAATGTCAAAACACTTGATGCTAGAAGATATGTTCCAGATTTGAAGAAAAATATTATCTCCTTGAGTACTCTTGACTTGAAATGATACAAATACATTGATGAATGTAAAATCTTGAAAGTTAATAAACGTGCCCATATTGTGATGAAGGGACTGAAAATGTCCCAATTATATGTCATGCATGGTTCTACATCATTTTTGAAGATCAATCAGCAAAATTTAGGCACTCAGGTGGATTTTGAGTTTGGTTCAGTACCGTTGGAGTTTAGTTTGTGGTCTACATTGAAGCATACATTTCAGTCAAGTTTGAAAGTTATGAATAATTCCGCTTTGCCACAATTACTAGAGGTGCCATTGTATTTAATTATTAGAGACAAACGTAGGAGAAATATTAGGCCTCCACATAGGTACATGGATGCTGATTTAGTTGCTTTTGCTTTGAATGTGGTTGAAGGTATTATTTCTAGTCAATAATCTTCTATTGAAGCAGTTAGTTGTTTAATTCTATTACATGACCTGTTTCTGCCTTATTTGGCGATTATTAAATTATTTGTGAATTTTTGTTGCATATTTCAAGCAACTTCAGTACTTAAGGTAATCCTGCTGAGCAATGCTAGAAATTTAGTTGATACTCAGTTATTAAATTTGCCCTATTTGGGTTTTGTAGTAGAGGTGGAGTATTTTTTTCAGTTGAAAATTTTGAAGAAGAATTTTGTTTGGCGTTTTTTGTTAAAAAGTTAGGTCTTATTCCTTGTAGTGAAATCTATCTCCAGGTAGAGGATTTTTGAAATTTTGTTCATTGTACTAGAATTCGTGTCAAAGTAGTGTGTCAGAATTATGGTATAACTTGAATTCTATTTGGAATGTTAGCAAATACTATAAAAACAAAATTTTTGAATTCTTTCTACATAATTTAGTGAATTCTCTTTTCCTCTGATAATTATCTTTTGTTCTTGTGTATTTGTGTTATTTACTTCATAGTGCAATTTAATTCCTCCAAAGTTTAAATGAGCAATAAAAGATTGATTTTCCCAAATGAATCACATCCTGAAAACATTAATTGCTCTCTTTAACATACAAAAATCTTCTTTTTTTTATTTTTTATTATTATTTGTTTATTCTAGTAAATCAGGAATAAAAATAATTATTTATTTTAAAAATGGAATTTTTATGCAATAATTCCATCGATCAAAAAATTTCTTTATCTTGAATTTATTTTTGCAAACAGTAGAACATCAATCTACGGTCGAGAGGTTTTCTAATTACTCTATTTAAAAAAATAATGTACGGAAGATAGAATGTGAAAGAGTCCATAAAAGGAAATCCACCCAATCTTGTGGCAGTAAAGCTTCATAGAGAACATTAAGTACAAGCGAACTAAATTGCCTCACAAAAAAGATATATTGAAAACCCCTACGAAAAAACTCCAAGTCTAAACGGACAATTAACCAAATAATTACAATGAATAAAGTTTCTCACTCAAGTCTATAACTATTGAAAGGAAATAAATCGAGTACAATAACATTATGAGAAAAAAATCTTAAGTTATTCGTTAATTCTACGCGGTCAAATAAAGGTATATCTTTTAACATGTTTCCATTGCTAATTTTCCCGATGTCCGATAATTTCTGTGGTTGAATGGCATCCATAAAATTTATTTGTAGCTAGTTGAATTTTTTATCATATTACATCAAAGAAACTTGTGTTCGTTCAGATGCAAAATTCTTGCACTTATTAAAATATTCCCACAATCGAGTACCGAAAAAACCTTTTGTTTCTGTTCATTTTCATATTGTTAGGTCCAATGTTGTAATTGCTATGTTTGTGAACAAAAGGGTCTTAATTGAAAACTTGCAAAAAGTTAAGGACTTGGATGAAATTTTGTATAGATGAGTTAAATTAGGGTTAGAGGTTGAAAACAAGGAAAGTACGGCGTCGAAATTTCGCTAGCTGCTTGTCTGACTCACGCCCGAGTGCAGAAACAGAGACGTTATCGCCCGTCAATCGCCTCGCTGTCGCTCTCGAGCGAGGGAGCGACATATTTATGCAACCAAACCTAATTCGCGATTTTAAATAGTTTTACACGACTCATAACACCTAAGCGTCCCCAACTATAAATACAAATGTTTGGGAAGAATTCCATGTGGTTGTTTTATTCTGCTTTCATTATATAACACATTCACATCATATTTGAGAGATCTAAAAGCATAATTATTTGCTGATTCATCCATATCATTCCTGAGATCCGACAACTAATTTTGGGAAAATATCAATGTTTGTGAATCCAAAATAATTGACTTCCTAAACACGTTGAGGAATGTACTTTTTCAGTTGGACTTAAAAAATTTCTAGATGTTGAGAGAGGTTGGACTACAAGCGCAGGAAGAAAAACATGAATAGATGATTCCTGGATATCCACTTGGAAGAGACAATTGAATAAAATCGGGAGGCTGGAATTTACAGCGGATCTTATAAGTTACATGAGGTAGATCAGGAGATCTAGCAGGTGGCAAGATAGTATCTGCAGTAGTAGATCATGAGTCTGGAGGAGCAACAGATCTTGGAGATTATAGGAATTACAACAAAGAGAACTAGTGGAATTTACTAGGTTGGAAAAAGACTGTAATTTATATTGTTTATAGTGGAGATAACTGGTTTGATCCTAAAGTTTTTACCCAGTTGGATTTCTCCATCATGATTTTGGTGCTTTCCATATTACAAAATGTGGTATTCAAACATTTAATAATTGTATTATATGTTTAATCATCTAGAAACTATTAAAAAACGACTTGTTGCTTTTAATAGAATAATTCCGCGCGTAAGATCGAATTTAATTAGTAAACTACGTATTTCACATATAATGCTTCAAAACTTATAACATTAAGACACACTGATTCAATTAGAAGATCCACTTTCACAATAAAGATGCACCTCTTATGCATTGTTTGATTGACATTCTTAAAAAAAATGTATTATTTCAATATTCATTTTCAACCACACAATCTTCAATAAATAATATTACACACCAATTCAAAAATTTTCTTTCTTTTTTAATTACATATGTTCCATCACAACACTATTTAAAATACATTTTTTCATTGGTGTGCATAACAAGGTCTTAATCTTTTAGAGTTGGGTTCCTCTGAAGCATTTAACACGTGTGAAAAGGGGAGATGAGAAAGAAAGGGTAAATCTGTAATTGGTGTTTGGTAGGATGACTTTTTTGTTATTTTATGCATCCATTGTCGATAATTAATGCTAAATATCGAAATAAAAAAAAATAAAAAACAGGATTAAAAAGTAAGTGAAACTGTGAAAGAGAAAGTAAAAAAGAGAGAAGAAGAAGAAGAAGAAAACTAGTGATGGGGAGACGTGGGGTACGTAAAAATTAGATGAAGCCACAAGTTAACCAGATTGAAGTTTGCTTCTTTTGATACTTTTTTAACCGGTTTGGATTCGAAGAAAAGCAACAAGACACGTGTATTTGCTTTCAATTTTTTCTAATGGGTGTCGTGTGTAATCGTAGGTATATAAAGGGTATTTTAGAAAGGCGCTGAATGTTGTCAGTCAAACCACTGTCATCACAGGCATTCTGTGGAAACAAAAAGGCCGTATGAATATTTTTCTCTTGCCATTGACCATATGAATATTTTTCTCTTGCCATTGACCGACTTACTTCTTCTCTTCTACCCACTTCGTATTCTCATGAAAGGAAAAAAATTGAGAAACTAATCCTATAATCCTGTCTCCGTACTTATTACCGTACTTATTTTTGCAGTGGAGACCATACTGTAAAAGTAATCGACTGCCAAACTGGGAAATGCTTAAAGCTGTTGAGTGGTCATCGGAGGACACCTTGGCTGGTAAGCTTCTCTTCTGAAACTTTACATATTAATTTCATCATTGTCTACGAAACTACGATGAAAGAATGATTTGGTAGCTCTTCTTGGGAGATCAATCTGACACTTAACCCCATAGAGTTAAATAGATTATACTTAAGAAATTCCACATCGTGAATATGCTCTTATCACTTCTGACTAATGATATAGAAATTTATCCAACTATTCCGTAGAATATGTACCTTAATGTTCTGCTGAAAACATGTTACAAAGTGTTAGGTCCCTATTGCTGCTTATGATCTGCCTCTGGCAATAGATTTTCCATGTATCAGATAATTGGATGGTTGCATTATTTTATTCAGCTTGAACTTTATCAAATCATTTGATGTGTCATTGTTGCTTGGTCTTCTTCAGGTTAGATTCCATCCACTCCATCCTGAAGTTCTTCAAGTGGAAGTTTAGACCACGAAGTTCGGTTGAGGGATGCAAACGCTGTTAAGTGTCTGCATAACCTTGAAATTTGAGCATAAGAGCAACAAATGCTGCAATCACGACACCCTTATGAGTGGCAAGTCTACATGTGAGCTATTTCTTTTTCTCTTATAATAGCTTCTTGTTACAAGTTTGAAAGAATGGTCTTTGACCGTTTGAAAATCCGCAAGTGAACGAGATCGTGATCAAATAATATAGTAGTGTGTAGAGTGTCGAATCCACGAGAACTACGAATTCGATCAAGTTATAATTAATAGTAGCCTTAATCGACTATCAAATAGGGTTTGAGTTTTCTATGCTAATATCTAAACTATCGAT
>CAIGRN010028330.1:0-25037 GCA_903798345.1 Fraxinus anomala
GAGGAAATTGACTTAGAAGTAGAGAAAAAAAGAAGAGGAGTGTAGCGCAACACTTTATTCAAGCAACTGCACCAAGAAGGTGTCCGCGAGGTGGATTTGTTGGGCAAACCATCTGGGCGTTCTTTTGACTACTATGTATTATATGGCACGTCCAAGAGAAGGGTGAGAGTGCCTCGCTCTGATAAATATGTGTCACCTCCAAAAATATTACCTTCCTCTACAGGTTGGATAACCGAAGAAGAAGCATTAGAAGAAAATAAGGAGGAAATCCAGGAAGCAGAAACTCAATGTGAAATATTGTACGTCGACTTGTTACAAGGAAATAATCCAACGGAGGATAAACAGGAAGTGGAAATAGATGTAGTTGAAAATGTCATTTTAAGAGACCAAATATGAAGTTAACCAAGCACTTGAGACCATTATATGTGAAGGCCTTAGTTAATGGTATACCTGTGGCAAAAGTGCTCATCGATAATGGAGTAGCCATAAATACCATCCCGTCCAAAATGATGAGAAAATTTGCAAAGACAGAAAGCAATATGATCCCAACAAAAGTTATTCTCACAAGTTTCAATGGGGTAGCAACTTCAGCTAAAGGGGTGATGCCACTGGACATAACTGTGGGAACCACTACTAGGACCACAGTCTTTTTTGTGATAGATGATCCTACTAGTTACAATGTGTTAATAGGAAGAAATTGGATTCAAGGGAGTCGGTGCATATCTTCATCGCTCCACCAATGCTTGGTTTTCTGGAACAACAAAGGCGAAGCAGAAGTGGTGCAAGCAGACCATAGACCCTTTGTTGCAGAAGCAAATTAAGTAGAAATGTTCATGTACGAAGGAAATTATAGACCTGTCAGGGTAGTTCAAGACAGGGAAGAGACTCAAATTGTCGCACAGTGCGAAGAGCCATTTCAGGAGATGCACTTATTGAATTGTTCAATCAAATGAGGCCAAACATAGTGGCCCTTGAAGAGCCAGTAATTGGCAAAAAGATAATCAAGGAACTCTAATGAGTTGCCGCAACAAGAAAATATGGTCGATATTCAGGCCTTCAAAGCCAAAGTAATGGCTTTCAATGAGGAGTGTAAAAGTAGAGAAACAAGAAGATGAACAGTGATCTTTATATGTAAAAGAAACGCGGCGATGCAGAACATGGGTATAATGGCCAGATGAAGTGGCATGTTTTTTGGTTTATAGGAGTTGTATGATTTTGCACTTTTTAAAGTGTAGAAGGTCATTGCCAAACAAAATAATGATTGAAATTCGCCGCCTTTTTTGGATTTCAAGCATCGCGGGGAAATATAAAGGATGAATATGACATAAAATTAATAGTTGATATTAATTTTGCCATATTGGGGGATAATTGTTGACATACAAAAATGAGGTCCAATTAAATGGTCCAAAGAATGAAGCCCAGTTAGGAAATTCAAAGGATGGACCCAAACGAGACTATGTGAAACGCCCAAGTAGAGGAGGCCCATATCACTTAAGCCTGCGAGACGCCCAAATAGCGGAAGCCCATCATCGCTCAAGCTTGCGAGACGCCCAGAGGATAGTGTCTTGTTATATAAAGCAACGGTTATTGAAACAGTTAATTGAAACAGTTCATTCCACAATCCAGTAATCTCGATTACAAGCAGTTAAATGATGGAAGTAATGACAACAGTTAAAAATGGTAGTTCCTTTTGACAAGTCATCAATTGTGGAGAAAGTGGGTAGTTACAGGACGATGAGAAGTTTTCAAACGGTTCTACAAGAAAAAAATGTCAAAGGAGTATAAAAGAGAAAAGAGAACATGGAAGAAGTGATCCATCAAACGACTCTCAAACCGAGAATTATGTGATTTCGTTTCTTTCTTTCTTCTTGTTACTTTCAATCACTTTGCAAATTCAGTGTACTTGTACCTCTTAAAGGTGTTTCGCTTCTGGTAAATTGTGAACTTTGCAAATTCAGTGTGCTTGTGTTCCTTTGAGGCATTTTTCTTCTTGTAAATTGTGATCTTCATAAATAAAGCACCCCTCGTTGGGACTTTGTCTCGAAAGGTTATTGTTACTTACACGATCGTCTGAACCTTCTTTTAATTATTAGTGAGACTCGATTTCCACGCGAAACAGATATAGAAGGTGGGTATTGCGCCAATAAGTCTAAACAAAATAATCAAATTAAAATTGAACTTTAGTGACCAGCTTAAATAAAATAATTTAAGTGATAAATGAAATTTTGTAAATTTACAAACCTGCGTTTTGGAAACATCGATTTAACAAAAAGATTATGCCCATTTGGTCTCAATTATTTCAAATTATAATGAAAGGAATATTAAATTTTTGGAGAATATGTAGTTAAAAAAAAGGAAACATTTTTGAATTTATGTGTAATATTAAATATGTGATTAATAAGAATACAGTAAAAAATAAATTATAATTTAAGAAATAATGGGGGCGATCACATATATCCAACGGCTGCCGCTCCCGCATACTAGTCAAAACTGTTGTCACTCATCCACGGTTCATCTTTGAGTTAGTATTTGGTATAATAATTATTACTTGGTCAAGTCAATTCTGCTTTTGCTGGAAAAATGAATCTTTCTGTTTCCCCCTCATCCGCAGGCTTCCGCCTCTGATTCTTCTAAAATTACCCAGAATTGGATAAAGCTGAGGTAATTGATTCCCTGTTCCGGGTTTTTTTCTGTTTTCAATTGTGTATTTTTATTTTTTTTATTTTGGGTTAATTTCTCCTGTAACTTGGAATTGAAAGGTGAACCAGCTATGACTAAGGTTTATGAATTTTCTTTTATTTTTTTGTAAGAATTTCTTGAATTTTTTTAAATCGATTCCTTGCTCTGTGGTATATGTGCTTATTGTTCTTCGAAGAAACTAGGAATACACAAAAAAGTGAAATCAATTTATATAATTGAGATGAAAAGTTGTAGACCTATAAATTTGGTGGGTGAAGAGGAAATTTTTTTGTTTTATTTATTTATTTGACAAGATGAAGATGGAATTTTCTTAATTCTAGAAATAGCATATTTTCGTGTATATGCATTTGAGTCTGCTAAATGAGCAATGCTAGTTGCATATTTGGTATGTGTGCTTTATTTGGTCTCTTCAATCCAATAGTACGCGCAAATTAGAAATTAAACAAAATTTTAAAGCTGAAATTTCCTGGAGAATTAACTCTTCTGAGTAAAGGATGTTGGAAACATAGTAGAAAAAACAACCAACAGAGGTGTTCAATAGTTGAGGAACTTAGTGATTATGGATGATTATATTGAGGTGGAGAAACGACAACCTATTATTTAATTTCAACTTTTAAATTCTGGATGTTTTACGAGAAAAAGTTATTTTGTGTTTTGTTTGCACATAACCAATGTTTTTATAACATTGTTTGGCCCGGTTAGAATCTTTTTGAGTTTTTGTCTTGAATGACTATTATAAAATGCTTTGCCTTGGAAATAGATAGAGCTATTGAAAATGGGAATTGGCTTACCACCTTTTGCTGTTAGTGTTTATTTGCATTGATGGTTACACAAGAAGCTCTTCCTTCGCACATCTCTGAGAAAAATCCAAAGAGTTATTACTCCTATTTTGGAATTTTGTACTTCCGATTAGGAATGGTAACGAGGCGGGATGGGCCAGCAAAGCTCTCCCTGTCCCCACCCCCATTTAAGGCAGGGGGCAGGGTGGGGTCCCCATCCCTGTTTAGGGCCCCATTTATTTTATTTTTAAAATGATATTAATTCATAACTCATAATACTGAATGCAAGAAATTATATATTTGTTGAGAAAGAAACTTACAACCAAGTATCACTACAAGTAGAAAAAAAGGCACAATCAGCGAACAACTGGGTATGCAAGAAAATGAAAATTAACAACTGGGCATTAAACATAAGCTTAAGCGAGCTCAGAAAACTATTAAAACAATCCCATATAAACACTGGACGGACCTGACATATGCAAGACAAATGGTTCTAAAATTTCAGATAGAAAAAAGACAGATCTAGTTCTTAGGGGGCAACGTGTTGATCTAAGAAGATCTCTTTATAAACAAATACGACAGAAAATAAAGAGTGAAAGAGTGATGGGCTTGGTTGGTGGCTGCAAGAGAGAGAGAGAGATAGGTGGTCGTCTGAGCCTATTGTGTTTGTAAGAGTCTAAGAGGGAGATTATTGGTGACTTACTGTGATAGTCCTCTTCGTTTCTGTGTTGGATAATTTTTTATATAAAAGTTACACTCAGTAGGCATTTTTGACCAGTGATTGTTGTTAGAGTAATCACCTTTGTTTCACCTGTCGGTGCTCGAACAGTTGTGTCTCATGCCGTTAAGCATCACCCGCGTTCACATTAGAGATTAATTCTCGTCTCCTGCTTCTCTCAGGGTTCTGTATATTCAAATGGCCAATAATATTGTGGATTAATTCATATTGACATATGAATTTTATCTTCATTGTTTTCATTTTGACTATCATTATGAAGCGTGGAGATCATTGTGTCTGCAGATGAATTTACTATTCTTTTTTAGTGTTCCTCTGGGTTTACTGCAAGGAAGACATTGTTAGATGCTGTTTATTCCAAAATTGCAGTAGAAACACGATTCTGACACTGGATTTCATAAAGTAAAGTTCAATTTGAAAGATTGCTATCAATCTGTAATGCCTCGTGAGTGTTGGGCAAACTGCAGAAAAGACTGAATACTAATCTGAAGTCAGATACATCGCAGTCTGATCAACAGGAGGGTGCATTCCCCCATTTATTTGCGAGAAGATGTCTAGTGACATGCAGCAGAGACAAAACAAACCTACTGGCATTCAGTTGTTACAATCTAGTCAAGAAGAAAACTCTCTTTGTGCAATGCCTGGGAGAGAATCAGGTGATTTGTTGTTGAAGCAAAATCTTGAGAATAGTAATCCTGCATCTCAATCATCTGTAACACCCAAGCAAGAATCAAATGATTTGCAGCATAGGCAAAATACTGAAGCCAGATGTGGTGTATCAGAATTATGGGAAGCAGACAAAGCTGCGTCTATTAAAAGGGAGAGCACTTCTGATATTGTGGTGGAAACAAAAAGTTCAAATCCAGAGAACCAATATGATCAAGACCAATACATTTATTTTACAAGATCAGATAAAGCTATGGAGAAATTGCAGCCAAGGCAGAACCCTGACACTGGAGTTCTTAAGTTACAATCAGATCAAGAAAGCATTCCCTATGGAATACCTATAATCCCCAAAACAACTGATGATTTGCAGCCGAGACAGAGCCCTGATGCTGTATTGCAAAAGTCAGAAATGGGGGAAGAAAGAATTGTTAATGTCAAAAAGGAGAAGGCTCCAGATGCTGTGCTGCCAGGTCCAAGTTTCATATCCGACATACCTGCATCACAATATCGTCAACATAAATCCACTTATTCTACTATTCCAGAGAAAGCTCTTGAGAAGTTGCAGCCAAGGAGGAACCTTGACATTGTAGCCTGTGGTTCACAGTCTGATCAAGGAAGCACTCCCTCCAATGTCTCTGAGAAAGTTTCTGTTATAGCGAAACGAGAATCTAACAATCCACAGTCTAAACAATGCTGGGTTGCTGGATGCCATGATTCAATGAGCAATGAAGAAAAATCTGTTTCTATAAAAAAAGAAATAGTCTCAGACAGTTTTCCACAAATACCAAGTTCGGAACTTGGAGGGCCTGCATCACATTCCTATCAACAGCATTTTTCATTTTCTACAAGACCTGAGAAAGCAGAGAAATTGGCACCGAGAAGGAACCCTGACCCTGGAGTTCAAGGATTGCAATCTGATCCAGAAAACACTCCCGCTAAAGTACCAGAAAAATCATTAGATGATGGCTACAACTGGAGAAAATATGGGCAGAAGCTTGTAAAAGGAAATGAATTTATTCGAAGCTACTACAAATGTACTTACCCAAATTGCCTGGTGAAAAAGCAAGTGGAGAGATCATATGATGGTAATCTGAAAGATGTTAATTACCTTGGGAATCATGAGCATCCTAAACCACAACACAGTCCCCATGTGGCCACTGGTCTTCTAGTGCAAAGACCAGGGTCACTGATCATGACTGCATCAGAAGGTAACTTTGATTACTTCCTAAATTTCAGCTTTGATTATTTTGACATTTGGAACAAATCTTGACTGATTTACTGACCTTTCAGTTGTTGCTGAGCCAATTGCACCTGGTGATGCATCTCAACATATGGAACCAAGGGAGACTTCACAGCCATTGCCTGTTACAGAAACTGGTGACCGTGAGGCAGGTGCAGCTTCACGGTCAAGTACTGAAATCTGTGATGAAAATGATAGCTGTTCAGACTCGAAACGACAGTATGTTCAACCAGAAGCTTTCCATGTTTTTTTATTGTATGACCTTTGCTATGGGCTTAACATTTTTGTCACTGGACTAATGCCTTTGCAGGAAGAGAGAGATTTCTGGAGTTGATGATAAACTGAATAAACCCAATTCTGAATCGCGACATGTTGTTCAGACTATAAGTGAGATTGATGTAGTGAATGATGGCTACCGCTGGCGAAAATATGGGCAGAAATTTGTTAAAGGCAATGCGAACCCAAGGTAATATAATTTTCTAAAATGCTGAATGACAATTTTTTGCTACATGGTACACTATTAGCCTTGTGGATTCTTGTTACTGCCTACTTCTATAACTTCATCAAGATCTAATACCCTAGGTAATATAATTTTCAACAGTGCAGAATGACAATTTTTTGTTACATGGTATTAGCTGTGTGGATTGCTTGTTACTGACTACCTTCTATTTATCATCATCAAGATCATATTATGGGGGCAACCAGCTGAAATTTGAGAGGCTGCTTTTGAAAGACTTAAACCCAATTTTTTATGAGTATAATATTATCAAATAAAAAGTTTGAATCTTCAAGCCATTGTACTTGCTTTATAGGTCATCACTGAAGAATTTTTATAATTTATTTGAACTACCTTTTGAAAACTATTGACAACATACATCTGTCAACATAATATATGATGCTTATCGATTTGGGTTCATTTGTTAACTCCTGACAATCCTTACACTCAAGCCAAATGATAATGAAGTTTACAGTGGAAGGTAAATAGGTCTCAGCTTCTAGGATTGCTCCATATTTATTTCGTTTCTCGTTTTCCAGTTCGATTATGGAATAATTTTGCACTATGGTTTAGTATCTCTAAACTTCATTACAAAATGAGCAAAGTTAACGAGTTTTACTAATTCTTAAACCTCAAGAGTTTGCTACTTGCTTTTCATGAAATTAACAGTGTACTTCAATTTTCTTTGAATAGATGGCAATATTAGATATAGTACCGTAAGTTGCCTATATGTCAAATCCAAAACTCGCAAATAGTCCTATGTAAGTTAGAAAAGTGATTGTTTCGGACAATTTTATTCATTTTTACCCTTAAAAGTAGCCTAGAATTTGTGTATGGTGGTATATCATGTACTTTAAATTTTAAGAAAGAGGAATGTATTTCCAAACAACTCAAAAGGGACTACGGTCATTCAATCCCACATGGCGAATTATGTTACTTCGAAGATCTTTGAGAACTTGGCTTTTATATTTTTCGTCCAATGTACTGCTATATTGATTGCTCATGATCAACTCAGTTTCAAAAAGGAACTTGGCTATTCATGATCAACTCAGTTTCAGTTCATTTTCTACTGCTATAATGATTGCTCAATATACCAATCATTCCTCTCGGGTAGGAAATCCTATAGATATATACGCATTTTGACCTTATATGATTATGACTTATCCCAAATTAAAAAAGTGCAGATCCATATACTTTGTTAGAAATTCAGTTATTTTGCTTTGGTATAATCTACTTCTATGTAAGCATCCTTGTTGCTCTAATCCCCACTCTTTATGTTATGAAGGAGTTACTACAGGTGTACACATACTGGTTGCCCAGTTAAGAAACATGTGGAAAGAGCTTCCCATGATCCAAAGATGGTTATTACAACATATGAAGGACAACATGACCACTGTACGCCTCCATCAAAGACCGTCTGCCAAAATACGGCTGGAACTGACACTAATATGGCTATAAATGGTGAATCCAGATCAACACCCGCAGAAAAGAAACCTGTTGGCTTAGACATGGTTGTTCATATTAGTGCAAACTCGTAATGTTTTCTGCAGCAGAGGGTTAGATTGGCTGCATCAAAATGATTCTGATTCAGTATTTTTTTTAAAAAATATTCTCTCTAGTTTCTTCCAGCGGGGTGGTTGAGATTTTCGTGCCCTGTTCCAGGAGGAATGATTTATACTGAAAACATTGGTTTTTGGTCAGTGTGTGGAAACTTTACGTTCTTTGTAAAAATTATTTTAGTGAAAGACGAGTAATGGAACGTTGATGTTCACAATAGTATCTGAATTTGTGTTTTAAATAGTCTTGCGTCTGTAATTGGCTTTTAGTGTAATTTCAATTTCCTCGAGGCTTTAATAGATTCAATTATCCCATTGTTTGAATAGGAGATAAAGAGCTAATTCCGAGGCTTATGATCTGAATTGAACGGAATCGAATTGAATTGAATCGAATCAAATCAAATCAAACTTAATTGGCTAGGCTAGGCTAGTCTAGTCTAGTCTTATTATTCTATTTTCGCATAAATCTCCTGCAAAAACCTCTTTGCGGAACGAAGAGCAGATTGTTTTTTTTTCAAAGATCTAGGTTACAAATTACATAAAAAGCATATATTTCGTTCAAATATTGAGATTTGTTCAGCATTTGGGGGAAACAGGAAAATACAAATATGATTTTGCCTGAAACCTCATTCCATGGAACTCCATCTCTATTCAACCAACCAAGATATAGAGCTCCATCTCTCTCTTGAAGCCTATATTTATTGCAGTAGTTTTGGAGCAACATCTTGATTGTAGTGTTTACCAAAGAACTCAAGGGGTATGGACTAAAACCAGCCATTTTGAACCGCGACTTCCATTTGCCAAGAAGCTTGTGCCGTTCCATTCTCCCCGATCCTTCGTACGCTGTAATGTTAACAACCTCCCTCGCTAAACAATGTTGCTCGATTCAAACATAGCTGTATAATAGTCCAGTGTTTCAAGGAACCTAGGAAAAAATGCAGCAGTATTTGTATTTGATTCTTGTTCAACTAAGGTCACCACTTTGGGATTTAGCCTTTTGACCAACCTCAATAACCCGTCTCGATGATTTTCGATACTGACACTTTCATCAGGCATGTGATGTAACATGAATGCAAAATTCACAGCCAATGCCTCACCAAGTCGAATTCCAAGATTTTCAAGCTGAACCTCACATCCAGACATGGCTGCAAAATGGAATTCAAAAGGTATTTTGAAAGTCTGAGCAAGCTTAGATAGCTTCTGTCCCACAATATACAGTCCTCCTCCACGCTCATACACTGACGTAGAATCATCGATACCTGTAATCCGAATATGAGGTGGCCTCCAGGCCGAGCTGCAAAAGTTTGGATTAGAGTTATCCATTGACTCCCATGTCAAATCTAAAAATCAATTATGTGCACTCTATTTTCATCCTTCATAGCTTCTGCGATGGCACCATTTGTAGACATGTATCCAAACTTGAAGTACGGGCAAACCTCATAGAGTGTTGAGTATAAGATATTAGCTCAAAACTAGCAGGTTCTTTGCGTCTTAGTGATTTATAGATGGAACTCCCCGAAGAAGCCATCTTGGCAACGAGTCCCTCTAATATGTAAGCTCCCAGATGTCTTATTGGTTCACCAGAAACTGAAACTAGTTGACGCAACTCGGATATCAGCCATTGTGCCATCAACAAATCATTATTTGACGTTGTTTTTGCACACGCAATAAGTACCTTCTTCAAGTCCCCTTCATTTGTCTCCAACTGTCTATATTTGGTGATGCTATAATATTGCTCGATGAGGTATTATTGTAAGTTTTGAGAATGTCAAGATCGGGTCCCAACATTAGAGTCTCGACTTCTTTTAGTTTGTGCCTAAAATCATTCACATCTTTGGTTATTGTTAGAAAATATGGATCATAGGTCGCTTATGTGGGATGACCCGACTCACAAGACATCAAAAGGGTTGGAAGAAGTGATTTGAATTTGAAATTTAAATAAAAAAACTCCCCATAACTCTCATAAAACCTCCATGTTTTTTGTCTAGTAAAGAAGAGAGTGAGAAGATGACAATAAAATGGTGAAAATTCGTATGGAAAATATCATCAAAATTGAAAGGCACCTAGAACGACTATTTTGACATGAAAACTCACAAAAATTGAGGCTTTACATCAATGTCTATTGTACAATAAATACATTGACAATGAGTCAGCTGCCCTATATAATAGGCTGACACTATTAATTACAAACGTTACATCAATCAATTCCAAAGATTGCTTAAGGATCTTGCAAGAGACAACTTTAGCTTCATGAGTTTCGGGTGAAATGAGGGCCTCGGTTGGATGAGGCTTTATATTGGTCCTCTCGGTGAAGAACCACAACTTCTTTTGATTTCTTTGTGCAGTGCCTCGGATTTATGCACATCATTTGTTAGGCACTGCTCCAACATAAGAGCTTCGGCCATCCATGTGATTTCTTTACATTTGACCAGTTAGGTCTTTGTTGATTTTCCTACCTACGTAGATTGCTACGTGGCACTTTGTTTTGAGTCTCGAAGGTGAGGCAAGGCGTAACAATAGTCCCTTAAGTCTAATCATGATTATTTATGTAATGCATAGACTTGTATAGCAATTTTGTTGGGGGTGGTATTTACATATCACAGTTTTTATATTTAGAGTTTAAATGTACCTGACTTGTGTGAACCGTCTGCTAGTGTTGTCTGAAGTTGTAACTTCGAGATATTTCTCTCTTCGTAGTAATCCTGAGGAATGTCAGCGAAGCGAATCAAGTGCGAGGTTGTTTTGTCCGAAGTGCCTTTGTACACTCGAAGCCTTATCCGAACTAGTTGATGAGAAGTGGCCCTGGCCCTTACTAGGTTTTCAGCTTGCTAATTACAGGGAGACTAATTTTTTTAAAACGATTGGAGGATACGAGGTGTCCTGAATTATTGCGCCCAAATGATTTGTTATCTTTGTACATTTCCAAGAAAAAACAATTGAAACGGTTCAACTTCCTATGCACTCAACAATCACCGCATTTAATGCGCAATGATGGCTATTTTGCACACGTCTTGCGAAGTTCAGGCGCATGAGAGCACGTGAGGCAAATGTTCTAATCTAGACCGTAGAAGACGAAGAGGCTGATGTATTGATTGGTCCAGATTGAAACCTTAAATAAACGATTGGATGATCCAGATTGACATTCAACAGTTGAGATTTTAAAGCTTTTGCCTATAAAAGGGAGAGATTCATGGCAAAAAATCACTTTTGCTTTTAATGCATTCCTCATTCGAATTTCTCAAAATCTCTAAGTTTTTTTTTCCTTCTTTTTCAATTCTGCCATTTTCACGTTCCGACTATATTTCACCATTCTTTAATATAACTCGAAAGTATCTTAAACTTTTAACTTTTAAATCTAAATCAATGGCATCTCAAAACTCTTATGGGGAGAACGTTGACATTAGTGAGGTAGCGGCTGAAATGAGAGTTGAGATATTACTAGCATGACAGACTTGGTCCGAGCTATTCAGGCTGGACAAAGTGTACAGCCTCCTGAAGGGGTAGGAGAGACAACGAGTAGCCTAAGGGTAGCCAAAATCCCATCTTCTGTAAATTCGACCTACCTAGCCAACCTTAGGGAAAAATACCGGATCCCATATAACATAGAACTCCTTTCCTCCACTCTTGATGAGCGAGCTTGCTTTCCGAGGCAGGGTTGCATCGCCATCAGTGAGTTTCTCCTCAAGGCTAGGCTTCACCTACCTTTATATCATTTTTATAGAGTCATACTTAGGTTGTACGGGCTGGTCCCCACCAATCTCGTCCCCAACGCTTGGGCCCAACTACTGGGAACCTACTTTCTCTAGAATGAAACTTCCCTTGGAGAGGACACACTTCTCCATGTTTTTCAAACCATCTTCCAACCCCGGGTCATGGGTAAAGGGGATTCAAAAAGGTGGTATTCTCTCTGTTCGTGGGGGTCACATTCCCCTTTTATCCTTGGCCTTCCCTCCTTCATCAAATGACGGAAGGAAACATGGTTCTCGGTAAGGGAGAAGTGCCAGGAATGTGAGGGTGATAATGTCCCTCATATGAAAGCTCCAACCTCTTACTCCGAAGCCCATGAATATTATTTTTGCCTTTTGATTTCTTTGAACATAATCGATCGAACGCTTTGAGTTAAACGAGAGTGATTTGAGTTAAGCGAGAGTGATTAACAGACATCTATCGCCGACCTCCTCCTCTCGCGACTTTGATCTCTTCAAGGAGATTTTTTGAAAATTTTTACTTGATGGCCAAGAGAGGTACTGCTTTCCTCTTCTCAAACTTCATTCTATATGTACTTAACTGTATCTGACCTTGTCGTTTTACTTTGCAGAAAATTTTGAGAAACGGAGGCACCCCACTCCGGACATGGCCACCATACGCGTTGCCACCTCCACCTCTGGTAGAAAGGGTCTAAAGCCCTCATTTGTCATAGCCAAGCAGGTGATAGACCAAGTTGAGAAGGCCTACTAGGAGGCTGGTAGCCAGAAGAGGGTCCTCCCTAAAGGACAAGGGAAAGAAAATCATTGAGGAGGTCCCCAGAAGAAACAACGATTCTTCACCACTGGTCTGGGTAGTTCGAACGACGTCCCTCCTCTTTGCTCTGACGTCCCTGCTGAGGAGAAGTTGTTAGCAGCATCTAAACCTATGGTCTTTGGGGGGCCGAAAAGGCCAGATGTCGTGGAGCCCCATAGGCAGGAGTCTTCCAAGAAAGCGAAGTCTATAAGCGACTCCGCCGCTTTCGAGGCTCCTCAACAAACCAGTCTCACTGTGAAGAAGAGGAATGAGGAACTGGCTTTTGAATTTCTTGCCTTACTTCCTCCAGAGGTCCAAACTTCAACAACCACTTTTCATAAGTACTAGATAGAGAGGTGGTAAACTTTGTGGAGACTAGCTAATGTGATCCAAGGTATCAATGCAACAAACACAAGCCTGGGAAAAGATCCGTTGATTATCGAATGAGGTCTAATGATTAGGTCGCGAGCGAAGTGGGTCAAAAAAGCAATATGAATACTTGCCTTGGCATGGTAGACGAAACATTGACCATGATGAGCAAAGGTACAAGTTTCATGTTGGGCATGGATGGAGAAACCAAATGGATCAACATAATTCAAGCAACAGACGAGGAGGTGGCATAGTTCAACTATACGGTCGCATAGTTGAACCAAGTATACGGTCGCATGCATTGCATGAAAGAATAACAGAGGCTAAGTTGAAGCTACTATGTGACCGCATTAAGTCTATGCGGCCGCATAGTTAAATCCGGCAGCGAGATTTTTTCACTTTTGGAAAGAATCGTATTTTGTTTCAAACTCTATACTTTGATATCTTTTGTCATTTTTAGGATATATTTCTATGGTAAACTAGGGTTTTAGGAGTTGATATAAATAGTTTCATTATTTTTCATTGAAAACAATATACATTATTGAGAAGTAATTGAGAGGCAATTTGCTTTCAAAGCCATTGTTCTTTGTTGGACAAACTTGTGAACTTATCAAGATTATTTCTTGTGGTGTTCAAATCAACCGGATGAGATTCTTAATTATTGCAATCAAAAGGGTCGACAAGTCGTTTGTAAATTGTTGGTTGATTTGGTTCGTGTTTTCGAATCAAATCCAAAACTTGGATTTATCTTTGGCTTTCTTGGGTTTGGGTTTCAATTGAATTGTGGGTTTCATAGCTACATAGCTACGTGAGTTCACATCAGTTGATATTAGAGCTTAGACTTCAACAAATCAAGGTTATATCCCTTTTCCTTTTTGTTGAGTCTTGTGTTTCCTTTTTCTATCGTTCTTCGTGTTCTTCGTATTTAGAGTCTTTGATCCGTAAAAGTTCTAAAAAAACTTCAAAAGTTGTTTTTGGGCTCATTTAGCGTCCAAATCAACTTCCATTTATTTTACCGGTATCATAGTTTAATTCAGGGTAAAAAATGTCTGAAATTTTTTTAAAAAATTCTTTATTATTATTATTATTATTATTTATCTCGAAAATTACCGGCGAGTACAAATTCTTATCGTGTCGAATTCAAGAACCAGTTTCTTGAATCAAATTAGTTTTCCATTCCAATTATTCAATTCTTTCTTAGGTGTTAAAATTGTAAATCTCACTCAAATCCCAATTTGAATTCTACAAGAATAACTCCTGGTTGAGTTCAATTTGTCCTTTGAAGCACTTGGGTGACATCACTGAGTGGAAAAAAGGTAAAGTGGTGAGACTAATAGAGGGTAAAAGAAAAAATTTGAGTGATACACGAGAGAAAATAGGTAAGGTTTAGATTTAGGATGTCTGACAAGGACGGATCAACATCAAGCAGAAATATCAATTAAGTCAATATGTCGGATGAGGTGATACGATAGTTTGAGCAGTTATGTAAAGATGTACGGGATATAATGGATAGGTAGGAGACGTAGATGGAAAGGCATTCATGGTGCTTGCCAATTTACATAGGGGAGCAGCCAATGCATGGAGACAGGTTAGGAGAGAGCCTAGGGTGGCACTTCGTGAACAATACGGTAGTGATGTGGATGAGGATGCATTAATCGAAGCTGAAATGGGTAGGATGAAGAATAGAAGAGCTAGGCCTAAAAGAAGGGGAAGGAACTTGGTTGGAGACGAGACACATGGGAGTATGGGCAACATAAAAAATGTCAATCCGTCATTCAAGGGTAGGAGTGATTCGAAAGCTTGGAGATTTAGGTAGAATTGATTTTTGAATGCCACAATTATTTGGAAGAGAAGAAGGTGAAGATAACAATCTTTGAATTCACCGACTATGCAATTTACTTGGTGGGATCAAGTGGTGACATCAAGAAGGAGAAATCGGGAGAGACCTATCAATACATGGGAGGATTTGAAAGCTATTATGCGGAAGAGGTTCGTTCCTAATCACTACTATTGGGAGCTTTGTCAAAATCTATAAAGCCTCTACTAGGGATCTAGAAGTGTGGAGGACTACCATAAAGAGATGGAGATGTTGATGATTCGGTGGATGTGGAGGAGGATCGAGAGGCCACCATGGCCCCCTATTTTTGAATGATTTGAACAAAGACATAGCTAATGTGGTTGAATTGCAACACTATGTGAAATTAGAAGACATGCTACACATGGCTATGAAGGTGGAAAGGAAATTGAAGAGAAAGGGGACAACTAGAATTACATCGGGTTCTTCGGGTCCTAATTCATCTTGGAAATCGAAGTGGGACAACAACAAAGGATATGGCACTATTTCTAAGGGTAGAGCTAAAATACCGAGGGAAAAAGAAGAAAATGCTAGCAAGAAAGCAGAATCCCAACCATCAAGGAGCCGAGACATCAAATGCTTTATGTGTTTGGGGTCGGGCCACATCGCTTCTCAATGCCCAAACAAAAGGGAAATGATTTTGCAGGATAATAGAGAGGTGGTGAGCGAAAGAGAAAGTGATTATGAAGGCATGCTGGAATTGGAGGTACTAATGGAAAAAAGGTAGAGTATGCTGTTGCCGAGCTGTTGGTCATGGTGCGAGCTCTCGATACTCAAATCAAGGTAGATGACTTAGAGCAGCAAAGAGAAAATATTTTTCATACACGGTGCCACATCAATAATAAGGTATGTAGCATGATCATTGACGGTGGAAGTTGTACCAATGTAGCAACACTGTTCTTGTGGAGAAATTGGGACTAACTCTGTTAAAATACCCTAAACCCTATAAACTACAATGGTTAAATGAATGTGGGGAAGTTAAGTGAATAGAAGGGTATTAATAAGTTTTTCAATTGGTAGTATGACAAAATACTGTGTGATGTAGTACCTATGCATGCGGGTCATACCTTGTTGGGGAGACTGGTAATACGATAGGAAGGTGATACATAATGGGTATAAAAATAGGTACAACTTTGTGTGGAAAGTCTATCACACTTGCAGTGCTAACACCAACACAAGTGTATGAAGATCAAATCAAATTGAAAAATAAAGAAGAAAAAAGATGGAAAGAACTAGAGAAAAAGAAAGAAAAATGTAAGTTAGAGAGCAAGAGAGAAAATAGTGAGGTGGCTAAAAGAGGAAGAACCACATGAGAGGAAAAAAGATGAGTCTTCCGAGAGGAGAGAAACATCGAAAGTGAATTTCTTTGTAAAAGGGAGTGAGTTGAAGAGAGCGATAGTTGAGAGGCAACAAATAATTTTGTTGGTGTACAAGGAGTCACTCCTCAATAAGGACTTTCGAGAGGAGAGAAAAGTTGAGAGCAAATTTCTTTGTAAAAGGGAATGAGTTGAAAAGAGTGATAGTGGAGAGACAACAAATGAATTTGTTGGTGTACAAGGAGTCACTCCTCAATTTTGAGGAATTTGACCCACCCTTCCCTAGTTTGACTATCTCTTTATTGCAGGAATTTGGAGATGTATTCTCGGAGGACGTGCCTAATGGATTACCACCCATTCAAGGCATAGAATACCAAATTGACTTTGTACCCGGAGCAGTTCTTCCAAGTTAACTAGTTTACCGAAGTAATCCCGAGGAGACAAAGGAACTTCAAAGGCAAGTGGAGGAGTTGATGAGCAAGGGGTATGTAAGGGAAAGCATGAGTCCATACGCCGTACCAGTGCTAGTTGTACCAAAGAAAGATGGAACCTGGAGAATGTCCATGGATTACAGGGCCATCAACAACATAATGATAAAGTATCGGCATCCTATTCTTAGGTTAGATAATATGTTGGACGAATTATTTGGTGATTGTATATTTAGCAAAATTGACCTTAAGAGTGGCTACCATCAAATTCGAATGAGGAAAGGTGATGAATGGAAAATCGCTTTTAAAACTAAATATGGCTTGTATGAATGGTTGGTTATACCGTTTGGACTCACTAATGCACCGAGCACTTCCATGCATTTAATGAATCACGTTTTGCATGTATTTATAGGCAAGTTTGTTATGGTCTACTTTGATGACATTTTAATCTATTGTAAGGACCTTAATGAACATATGGAATATCTAATATGTGTGCTTGTGAATTTAAGAAAAGAAAAATTTTATGTTAATTATAAGAAGTGTACATTTTGCAAGGAGAAAATTGTCTTTCTAGGATATGGGGTGAGTGCTAAAGGGATAGAAGTAAATAAAAGCTATTAAAAAATGGCCAACACTTAAAAGTATAACCAAGGTAAGAAGTTTTCATGGTTTGGCTAGTTTTTATAGGTGATTTGTAAAGGATTTTAGCACACTTGCCACACCACTCACTGGAATTATTAAGAGTGCAGGATTTAAATGGGGAGATGAATAGGAGCATGCATTCAACAATATTAAGGATAGGATGTGTAAAGTACCGGTTTTAGTACTACCTAACTTTGACAAAACTTTCATTGAGTGTGATGCATCAGGTATAGGTATTGAAGCAATTTTGATGCAGGATAGGAGGCCGATAGCTTATTTCACTGAAAACTAAGTGGAGCGGCGCTCAACTATCCTACATATGATAAGGAGTTATATTTACTTCTTCGAACCTTGGAGACATGACAGCATTACCTATGGCCAAAAGAGTTCGTAATTCTCACTGACCATGAGTCATTGAAGCATTTGCGAGGTCAAGGTAAGTTGAACAAAAGGCATGCAAGGTGAATGAAATTTACAAAGACATTTTCTTATAACATCCGGTACAAACAAGGTAAGGAAAATGTGGTGGCCGATGATTTTTTAGGTATATAGAATCATGTAATAAATGGGCGGTAGATAAATTCTTTAGGCATGAGGGGTATTTGTTTCGAAAAATAAACCATGTTTCTAATTGTTCTATACAAGAATTGTTGGTAAGAAAAGCACACGGTGGGGGTCTAATGGGTCACTTTGGGGTTACAAAGACCTTAGAGATGTTAGGGAAATATTTTTATTGGCCTAAAATGAAAATTGACGTAGAACGAATTTGTGATCGATGCATAACTTGTAAACATACACCTTTACCCGTTCCTAGTGAACCTTGGGGTTACAAAGACCTTAGAGATGTTAGGGATACATTTTTATTGGCATAAAATGAAAATTGATGTAGAACGAATTTGTGATCGATGCATAACTTGTAAACCTTTACCCGTTCCTAGTGAACCTTGGGTTGATATTTCCATGGACTTTGTTTTGAGTTTGCCTAGGACTAAAAGGGGACGAGATTCCATATTTGTAGTGGTCGATAGGTTTAGCAAGATGGCACATTTCATTCCATGTCATAAAATTGACGATGCCACTAACATTGCTGACTTGTTCTTTAAGGAAATAGTGCGTTTACACGGGGCCCCAAAGAGTATAGTGTCAGGTAGAGATTTCAAATTTCTTAGTAGTCATTTTTAGCGGGGTTTCTACTACATGTCACCCACAAACCGATGGACAAATCGAAGTAGTCAATAGGACCATAATTCAATTGTTGCGTACTGTAGTTAATAAAAATTTGAAAGGTTGGAAAAAATGCTTACCTTTCATTGAGTTTGCATACAATAGGGCTACACACTCTATGACTTCATGTTCACCATTTGAAATTGTTCATGGTTTTAATCCACTAATGCCAATGGATTTAATCCCTTTACCTGTAAATGAACGTGGTAGTTTAGATGGGAAGAAGAAAGTCGAGCTGGTGAAGTCACTCCATGAGAATGTATGATTGCAAATTGAAAGCAAGAACAAACACTATGCACCGTAGGAGAAGAAGGGCCGGAAGAGTGTCACGTTTGAACCCGGTGATTGGGTTTGGGTACATTTGAGAAAGGAACATTTTCTAGAGCAGAGGAAATCCAAGTTACAACCACCAGGAGATGGATCGTTCCAAGTTCTTGAAAAGATTAATGATAATGTGTATAAATTGGATCTTCTGGGTAAGTACAATGTTTCAACAACTTTTAATGTGTTTGATCTCTCTCTCTTGGATGCAGATAAGATTCGAGGATGACTCCTTTTGAAGAGGGAGGGGATGATGCGATCTAAGTTAGCAATGCAATGAACACAAGCCAGGAAAAATATGCGTTGATTGTCGAAGGAGATCCAATGACTAGGTCGCGAGCGAAACAGGTCAAAGAAACAATGGGGCTACTTTCTCAAGGCATGGTGGACATTGATCGCGACGAGCAAAGGGACAAGTTTCATGCTAAGCAAGGACGAAGAAACCAAATGGAACAACATGATTCAATCAATAGATGAGGAGGTGGTGGAGTTTAACTATGCAACCGCATAGTTAAACCAGGCTTGCTCGCATGCCTTGCATCCAAGAATAACAGAGGCCAAGTTGAAGCTACTAAGCGACCGCATTGAGTATAACTATGCGGCAGCATAGTTAAATTCGACAGCGAGATTTCACACTTTTGGAAAGAATCCTATTTTGTTTCAAACTCTATATTTGGTATCTTTTTTCGTCTTTAGGATATATTTCTGTGGTAAACTAGGGTTTTAGGAGTTGGTATAAATAGTTTCATTAATTTTTCATTGAAAACGATATACATTATTGAGAATTAATCGAGAGGCAATTTGCTTTCAAAGCCATTATTTTTCGTTGGACAAACTTGTGAACTTATCAAGATTATTTCTTGTGGCGTTCAAATCAATTAGGTGAGATTCTCAAATATTACAATCAAAAGGGTCGACAAGTAGTTTGTGAATTGTTGGTTGTTTTGGTTCGTGTTTTCAAATCAAATCCAAAACTTTGATTTATCTTTGGCTTCTTTGGCAGAAATTGACAACTTGAAGAAGGAGGTTCACTTGTCTCATAGTGAAGTGGCCTCTCTTACTAAGCGAGTTGAGACATTTTATGCCTATCAGAGGTTGGCAGCTGAGGCCTTGGAGAAGGCCAATAAAGAGAATGTTGCTCAAAAAGAGCAAGTGGGGGAGTTGAACTTAAAAGTTTCTAGCCTAACAAAAGAAGTGGAGACAGCTCGACCAGAAGCTTAATCAACTAGGGATGATCCTATCAAGTACTTCATTGCGACCTTCCATTTGACATAGGCATACCAAAGCTTCGCGAAATACTGGTGGAGGTATGCCTACACATAAATGGTGGAGTGGGTTGAGGTGAACATCAAAGGCATCAACACTTCTGAGTGAAGGTCGAAATTTCTTGAAGAGGGAGACCAGTAGCCTCAGACTCCTACAGAAGGTAACCATGTGATTGAGATTGAAGATGATGCTGCTGAAGAGGCTCCTGAAGCCGTGGCTCCTCATGTGATTGTTCCCTTCGTAGCTCCTCCTCCCCCACATGTATAGATAGGTCTTTTTGTATTTTCTATGTAAATGGCTTCGGCCACAATTGTAAATACTTATTGAATGAATGAAATTTGCTTTTGCTCAGATACTGATGCTACTTACTTTCTACACTTATTGCTTTCTATACATTGCAATGCTCTTTAGTGTAGTTTGAACCACTTCTACTTCAATAATATTACTAAACACTTTAGTCACACCGGCTTATAATAATATCAGACTTATAATGACATAAAACTTATGCACATCGAACTTCGGTAATAACTTCAACTTTGTAATAACATCAAGTGTTAGGAGGTCGTGTACCTTCATAAGTTTCTAAACCTATGCACATCAAACTTCAATGATAACATCAAATTGAAGCCCTTAAGCATTTCAAACTTTTATTCGACTTTGTTTATTTGTAATTTGCACAAGTGTTACCAGTTCGCTTGCCATCTTTTCCTAAGCATGGGGTTGAGTGGTTCGCCTATGCTGAGGCTTCCTTAACAACTTTTGTTATTGAGGGCATGTGCAACACTTCGCGAGTGCAAAGGTGGTCCATTTCAGGATCTAGCTCCTCGTCGAAGTGCCCACGCGTCTCTTCATAAGGACGGGTCATCTATGAAGAGATTTCCCTTTTGACTTTTGTCAATAGAAAGCATTTTTATTAACTTGTGCAAAAAAATTATTTTTTAGACTACGAACTTTGTTTCCTAAACATGGGATTGAGCGGCTCGCCCATGTTGAGGCTTCCTTAACAACTTTTGTCGTTAAGGGCATGTGCAACACTTTGCGAGTGTAGAAGTAGTCCATTTTAGGATCCAACTTCTCGTTGAGGTGTTAATTGCCTGGAAAATAAAAACATTCCCTTCCCTTGTGAGGAAAATATTCCCATAAAAAATATCAATCAAACACCACAAAAGTAGGAAATTGGATGAAAATTAACTTTTTTTTTATGAAAAATAAAGTCAACCAAACACACCCTAAGTGCAATTAAAGCGTTGTGTAAAAAATAAAAATTGTGGTGTGAATATAATTACCCTTTAAAAAAAAAAAAGAGGAATTATGACTTTGCCCATTCTAGTTTAGCTAAAAATTATTTTTTAATAAAATAAGTGGTTGAAATGTTGATTAGAGTTGTGGGTTCATAAAATTTATGAGTAAAATTTATTGTTGATTTTGACTTAAATGTTTATCAACTCTTTTAGGTAAACCAAATGGGGGATTTATCTTCCCCAAGCCCCAACACTTGCTTCCCCTCCCATCCCCATTTTAGATCTATTGTTAGAATTTATTGTTCCCTCGATTGTCCTCCAACACACTTTCAACCTCGATATCTCACCTCTTATTAACAAATGAAAGATGCTCAACAAACCTTCTCATTTGCTAATAAGAAAATATGTGTTGAAGTGTCAAAAATGTATAAGTTGATCAATAAGTTCAGGACAGCAGATTCCTTCGCAGTCATCAAGGAGTAGAAGCCTTAATGGAATATAGATTTTCTAGGCTTCTATATTGTTGTGTTTTTTATATCGCAAGTGTACGATATCGTAATAAGCAATATAGTGAACCCTTGAGTTCGGATATCATTCCCACGAAGACTATACTTTAGTACTTAATTTAATTCTTCTAACTCATATTTGACAAAAGCAAGTAAATAATTATGATGGTTGTGATTATTTTTCCTAACTACTTTTAAATAATTGAAAATATAAAAAGATTGCACACAACGGATAATTGAAGATTCAAATATGTGATGAATATTAGAGCATAATAATTTCATCTATTGATCACCTTAATTCTTAATTCAAGATTCATAACCAATGTAGTGTTCGATCGAATTCTTCTATTGTATTTAATTTACCGCTCTCGAGTTCTCATTGAGCTTGTTTAACTAATTAAATTCCATATCTCTATGTGAATCAATTTTAATTAAACAAAACACTAGTTCTAAAAATTCATATTATGACTGCAATAAATCTCGAACTCACCTCTCGATTTATAAGAGATTCACATAATCATCAAATTAGTGATCAAGTAATTTAATGCATTAAACTTATAATAAAACAAAAATATAAATAAATAAATAAATAAAATATAAAAATTAGTTATTCATATATTAAAATAAAAACACGCAAAAGTGGAACGAAATCACCAAGAATTGACGAAACGTGAAATTTCTCGTGTTCGCCTTTCTTCTTCTTCTTCTCTTTCTCTTTCTCTTTTTTTTTTCTTTTATAATCTCGGCCTTTTTCTGCCCTTTTTTCAATGCCATTTTCTTCCTCCTTTTTTTCTTCTCTTTTCTCCTCTTTTTTCTACAGCAAGTTTTTTTTTCTCCTTTGGCAGCAACCGTTTTTCTTCTCTCAACCATCCTCTAGCTTCTCCGTTTTTCTTTTTGTTTGTATATGTCTATATAATATAATATATTATATCTTGGCTTAATTTGGGTTTCCAATTAAAATTTTCAATGCAAGTCTATTGAGACCCATTTAACTCGAACTTATTTAATGTAATATTTCTCTCCAATGTTTCATCTTTGGATTTTGCGATTTTCGTCACTTTTGCATTCTTTTCTTCAATTTTTCATTAAATATAAAGTTTTACATACAAAATACAATATAACATAAATTAGGTAGAATTTAGTCCAAAAGACAATAAAAAAAATCATGATTTAGGGTCACGAATAAGTATAGAAACTACACTTATCACACCACAAACTTGAATCTTTGTTTGTCCTCAAACAAAACTACAACCTAACAAATGCACAAACAAGCAATGTTAATTACTTAATTGGTAGCCGACTAATCAAGTAAATCAACAAGATTTAGCTAGCTAATCCGACTTTTTTTATCTCGGGATTGAAATCATAATAGCAAATCTATGCATAGCTTTAAAATCACAATACAAAAATTAAAATTCACTTTTTTAATGTAAAATCAACGTGTGTGTATGAAGAATTAAGTATATCATTATGAATTCATAAGTTGTTTCAATTTTTGAGCCTCAATGGATAAATAGGTTCTTTCATCACTCATAAGATTCACACACCCCCAAACTTATTCTTTTCACTATTTTCTAGTGTGTGAACTAAGGTTATATTTTTTACTATCCTTACCTCTCTAGTTTGGCAAAATTTCACCAATTACAGTTCAACATTTCAATAAACAAGGATTCTCCATTAAATTTGATTGCTTTGATCTCTTGGACTTAACTAGGCTAACAATATCTTATCAAAAGTCAAATTTTCTTAAATATGTATTTGAGACTTAACCAAGGCATTTGGTGCAAAACAAGTGTTTGTGACTTAACCAAGACAATTTGATGCGTCATCTGTTTCATGCACCTATTTTTCCTGAATTTTTTTTAGAATAATTTTTTCTTTATTTTCAGCATTCTCTCCCTTAAACTTTCTAAATGACCCATGTAACAAACTTTCGATTGATGACTCCCAAGTCAGATGACCATAAGATACCAGGTTTTAAAAACCCTTGCATGCTAATTGCTCGAGTCATAAAAGTTACGAAGAGAAATTTTCGAATAAAATATTTTTTATACCTTGACGTTAGGCAATTCACACAAGATTTTAATTTCACACATAGAATCCCTATTTATCTCAATATCTTCCTACAACAGTGAAATCCCTCCAAACTATTCTAAATTTGGTCCAAGAATGTAAAATTTAGTGGTTTTATGTTTAGCATCTATGGTCCACTATTTCAGCTATTCAATTATGAAATCAACTCATTCATACACAGTACTTAACTTAATTCATGTACTTAATATTTATCAAATTTTACACGAAAAAGTAAAAATCAATCTAAACATGCAACTTATTCACCATTCATAGATCAATTCATAATTCAATATATTCATCATTGTCAACCAGGCCAACTATTTCACACAAGCACACAAAATATATTTTTTTTTGAATTTTTTTTATTAAAGCAATAAAAGTACACAAAAACACATAAAAAATGAAAACTCGTGTTTTAACCCCCAAACTTAAACTAGACATTGTCATCAATGTATTTAATCATAAATCTGCATATAAAGGGGTGAGGAAGAAAGTGNACAAAAAAAAATAATAATAATGAAAACTCATGTTTTCTACCCCCAAGCTTAAACTAGATATTGTCCTCAATGTCTTTAATCTTAAATCCGTATATAAAGAGGTGGAGAAAAATGTGAAGAAAAGACTCCTTTAATATGGCTTGTAATTCAATGATTAGCTTTCATATTGGTCCTGTTGGCTCCATAGCAAATATTGGTTTAAATGTTCCACGACGTAATGTTCTTGAAAAAACAAATAAAACATTAAGATCAAATAGTTGGAACAAGTGTTACTTAACTCTAACATCTAATAAACCAATTAATATATCAAAGACCTAAGGGGAACGGGGTATGGATGATGAGTCACAAATAAACTTAAAATAAATTAAATTATTCTAAAACTCAAAAGCAAAATAAATAAAAAGGAAAAAAAGCTTGGGTTACCTCCCAAGAAGCGATTCTTTAACGTCATTAGCTTGAATTTGTGCTATGTTTGATCATGGTGGCTCGAACAAGTTATGCCATCCTTGTACTTTGTGCAATTTTCATTTATGTACCCCTTTTTTGCTCTCTATATTTTGATATTTCCATTTTTATCTCTACCATCAAATTTTGATTTTCTATTCTGATAGTTTCGTTGATCAGGT
>CAIGRN010028331.1:0-10748 GCA_903798345.1 Fraxinus anomala
CAACTATGAATTCAATAATTTTTGTAATGAACATGGCATTTTAAAATATAGAACTATTATTTTTACACCTCAACAAAATGGCATAGCTGAAAGAATGAATAGAACTTTATTAAACAAGGTAAGATGCATGCTTTTGAGTTCTAGTTTACCTAAACTTTTCTAAGGTGAAACTGTAAAAACTGATGCTTATCTCATAAATAGAACCCTACTAGTGCTATGAATTTTGAAGTATATGAAACTATTTGGTCTAAAAGTATTGTTAACTATTCTTACTTGAAAATATTTGATTGTGCTACATATGCTCATCAAAATATTGGTAAATTGAAATCTAGATCACTTAAAAGTGTTTTCTTGGATTATGATAAAACTATTAAAGACTATAGACTATGGGTTAAAAATGAAAAAGGCTATAGGGTAATTGTGAGAAGAGATGTTATTTTTAATGAGTCTATTATGCCATGTTTGGAAGGGAAAGAAAATATCTTGACAGAAAAAGATATTCAAATTGAGAAAAAGAAGCACATGTACTTGCTACTGATGAATCTGATCTTGATGGAAATAATACTTCTAGTGAAAATGATAATAATCTTGAAACTGAGGACCAACCTGATCCTGTTTCTCTATCTCTTGTTGAATTCTAACTTACGAGAGATAGAGAAAGGAGGCAAATCAGACCTCCTGTAAGGTTTGATTGTGATGATTTTGTTTCATTATTTACATATCAAGATCAATTTGAATATGAACCTAATTCATATGATGATGCCATTAACTGTAAAGATTCTAAACATTGGAAAGCTGCTATGGAAGATGAAATGAGTTCTCTTCTTAAAAAAACCTGGAAATTGGTTAAAAGACCAAAAGCTAATTGATTGTAAGTGGATTTATAAGATAAAAAAAAAAAGTGGAGGAGGGAAAAGTTTTGTATACTTAGTACTTTATGTTGATGATATGTTACTTGCAAGTTGTAATAAATCTGAAATTTATGATATCAAACAGAAATTGAAATTTGAATTTCATATGAAGGATCTTGGTTCTGCTTAAAAGATCATTGGTATGCATATTTTAAGAAATAAAAATAAGGACATGTTATTTTTGCATCAACATGATTATATGGTTAAACTTCTGAAAAAGTTTAATATGTTTGATTACAAACTTGTTGCTTTGCATCTTTCAAATCATTTTAAATTTTCGTCTGAGTTTTGTCTTAAAATTGATGAAGAATTTGCTAGAATTACTAGAATTCCATTTGCAAATGTAATTGGGTCTGTCATATATCTAATGGTATGTAAAAAACCTGACCTAGCTTATAGTATTAGTAGGTTATGAGTAATCCAGGAGAAGAACACTAAAATGCATTAAAATAGCTTTTAAGATGCTTGAAAGGTACTTTAAATTTAGGTCTTGTATTTAAAATGAATAAAAGGGGGATGGGTTTAATGATTTGGATTTTGTTAGAGATAGAGATAATAGAAAGTCTACCTCAACTTATTATTTTACTCTCTGTGATACTGTTATAAGCTGGAAATCACAATTGCAAAAGGTAGTAGCTCTATCATCAACTGAAGCACAATACATTGTTGCTTCTGATTCTATTAAAGAAGGCATTTGGTTAAGTTGATTGTTGAATGAACTTGGATTTGTGGATGAAAATGCATCACTTTATTAGAGATATTATATCTAAAGGAATTCTGAAGATCGGTAAAATTTCTACCCAATTTAACCCATGAGATATGGGAACTAAGATAATACCTTTAGATAAGTTTCTTAAATATTTGAAGTTGTTATCTATTGATACTCTGTGATGTTGAACAGGTACTTGGAGCAAATGAAAAATAATTGATGATGTTTGCTCTTGGTTGCACTTATTAAACCTAAATTTTTGGTAGTAAGGTGGAGATTGTTGAGGCTCGAACCCTGATCAATGATCTGCTCCCAGTAATTTGGTTTGGATGCTCAACGGGGGATTTAGGCGTTAGAAGTGGTCACCCAACCTTCGGGCCTTAGGCCAAAATAATTCTTTGTGTTCAACCTTTAATTTTCTGCAAGTTTATTTTCTGATCGATTGATTTTTGGTGTAATCTTGTTTTAATATCGTGTGTTGCGGGCCATTTCAGAGATTACTATTGGAAAAGAAATGGCATCATTTTTCTATCCTTACTTATGCAATTAAAGTACATGTTTATGAAATTAAATAACACAAGCATATAAGCATAGAAAAAGAGAAGCAAAACTGTCAAGCATCTATAATATTATCAATACCACATCATCAAACAGTCTTCTTCTTTTCTTACACGGTAGGCTCAAGGCACTATAAAAAAAGAAAAAGAAACTAAAATACTGTACATTAGTATCTAGTCATGTGAACAAATGGAATGCCAAAAACCTCCCTTCATATTTTCACAGAATTTTGGAACAAAAGAAATTAGAAACATGTTTTTCTGCCTTGGACGAGATAGAAGACGTCAAATCTAGTATCTAAGAGGAAATGTCTTTGGGAGCAGCTAAAGGAAGTGTCTAAACATATCCAGGGACCAGCAGGTAATTCAATTGGTCCTTTCTCTCTCCTCTTTCACCAGTGAGTGGTGAGTTTCCTTTTTTTCTAGGTACATACCTCTTGGATTCAGAGTTTGTTCCAAGCTCAAGGATGGCACAAGTACTTGTAATCACGGGATAGGTTGTTTCTAAGGGCACAACAGCCAATAAAGTAAGCAGTAATAACCAAAAGGAGAATGCAGAAGTTAATGAAAGCCAATAATCTCCATTCTTTCTTAATATGATCGAGTATTGTTGTCTTACATGACTCACAGTCAAAGCATAGCTGTTTTTAGATATTACTCCATGTCTTGCAGTCGGGATCAGGTACCTATGCACCTGTTTTAGGCATTATCCATTAGGTTGCATTCTGGAACTCGAACCCACTGTAATTTGGTGGCTTGCAGCAGCCTGACTGTCATATATATGACAACATGATTATGACCAATAAATAAACATTTATCACGTGTTATGGCAAGAATTATAATAGAGACATTGAACAAAACAGATAAAAAGATAATTAAAATTTATTAGGAATAAAGCTTAGTTTTGTTAGAACGAGATCATGTATAAAATTAAAGTTAATTAAAAAAATGCTAAAACAAAAGAAATACACCACAAAAGGTCTACTATGATTTAATTCGATATCTCAAAGCATATGAAATAAATTTAAAAATCGTTCAAAAATTGTTACTTTAAAACGAACGAAAGAACAGGTTTTTATTGCTTGAAAAGGAATTTTTATTACCACTTCAACTTGACCTACATTCATGATACAAGTTCAAACATTACCCAGATCAAAAATGCTTAGAGAAAAAAACACGTGAAAAAAAAAAAAGAAAAAAAAGCCACCATGCATGATTTTTCTGCTACAATTATCTTCAGCCAAAACGTATGAACCATGCGTGCGCATGGTTAGTGAAACTCACTAGCTTTACAATTTGATTTTCTGGTGCTGTTCATCAACTTTTCATGAATAAGTGAAACATTTTCGTGCTGTATGGATGGAAATTTATAAATAAATTATAGATTTTCATTTCTAAACACAAGAAATCATCATACTATATCATCTTTATGTTATCCCAATTCTTATATATACAAACTCAGATTTTTTAAGTTTTTCATCAAGTTTTTTGGAAGAATCGATTGTGCTTTAGTTTTTCTTCCTTAAAGGCTTGTGTTATCCTCTAAATTATTTGCCAAAAAATCCTAAAGGTATGCAAGAAAGATATTTTCAACAATTTAAAACCGATACTATACTGCTATGGAGACAAAAACAACTTTGGAAGCTATCAAGTTGATGAACCAAGACTTGGTTCGCTTGGATAGGTTCGACGGAACAAATTTTACCTGGTGAGAAGACAAACAAGTTCTTATCGACGGCATTGAAGATCTTTTATGTCCTTGATTCAAATGCACCAATTTTTGAATGATCACATGAAGATTTTGAAGAAGTACGGGGCCGAGCAAAAAAAGACAAGATGAATTGATTTGTCGCAGTCATATTCTAAATGCTCTATCCCATCAGTTATACGATCTCTACACCAACACCACTTCGGATAAAGAAATTTGGAAAGCACTTAAAATACAAAGGTGATGATGAAGGTATACTTCTGTATAAATTTTATTAAAACCTAAAGATGAAGCTTTTAATATGTTTAAAGTATATAAGACCGAAGTTGAAAACCAATTGAGAAGAAAAATAAAAATTCTTAGAAGTGATAGAGGTGGAGAATATTTTTCAAATAAATACAATTCGTTTTGTGAACAAAATGACATAATACATCAATGTTCTGCACCTCGAACACTTATGATAGAGGTGGAGAATATTTTTCAATTGAATTCAGCATATTTTCTGAATAAAATTGCGTCATACACCAATATTCTTCACCACATACACCTGAACAAAATTGTTTGGTTAAAAGGGGAAAAAAAAAAAGAATAGAACTTTCGTAGAAATGGTTATTGTCATGTTAATAAAGTCCGAATTACCTTTTATGGTCAATAAGATTCTTTTGAAAATAAATGGAGTTCTCCATATAAAATATGGAAATGAAAGAAACCAAACATAAAATATTTTTTAAATTGTTGGAGTGTCTTGCTTATTGCAAGAATAAGGATCCTTAAAGATGCAAATTAGGTCCTACAGGTATAAAAGGTGCCTTTATAGGATATACATCAAATATTAAGGTCTATCGATTAATAAACTTAGAATCCAATGTAATAATAAAATCAAGTGATGTGGAGTTCTTTGAGAATATATTGGCAACAAAATATTCTCAAAAATCTAATGGAACTCAAGAAGACATTCCAGTTTCTAAAGGATCACAAGCAAAAATATCTTTAAATGCTATCGAACAATCAAGTGAATCTCGAAGAAGCAAAAGAATACAAATATATTTAGGATAACACGAAATAGACTCTCAACTTATTTATCTTTACTTGGTTGAGAGGGATAAAAAGAATGTTGTGAGGACAATTTCTTTTATTTGTCAAATTGAAATTGATTATAAAACTCATAATAAAGTAATGTCTTCTATGGATTGTATTTTTTGGAAAGATACAATAAATGATGAGATGAATTCTAATATATCTAGTAACACTTGGTAACTTAATAATTTACCAAAAGGATCAAAACCTATTAGTTGTAAATGAGTATTTAGAAGAAAATATAACTTCGATGGTACTCTCAACACCGATAAAGTTAGACTAATAGTTAAAGGATATCTATAAAGAGAAGGAAATTGACTATTTTGACACATATACACTTGTAGCTAGAATAACCTCGATAAAGATTTTATTTGCTTTAGCATCTATATTTGATTTGTATGTTCGTCAAAGGAATGTCAAAACGACATTCCTAAATAGAAATCTCGATGAGGAGGTCTTTATATAACAATCTGAAGGGTTTGTTCTATTAGAAAATGAACACGAAGTATGCAAATTATTTAAATCTTCATATTAATTAAAACAAGAACCTAAAAAAGGCATGAGAAATTTGACTATACTATTATGTCATATGATTTTGTTCAAAACTTTGTTGATAAATGTTTATATACTAAAGTGTGCAACAATGATTTTATATTTGCATGTGTCTATGTTGATGATATGTTAATTATTAATAATAAATTGGAAAGAACTAAAAAAACAAAGAAATATTTATCTTCCACATTCAAAATGAAGGATATTAGACAAATAGATACTATCCTAAGTATCTAAGTTAAAAATGATAGTGAAGGTTATTCACTAAGCCAACTACATTATGTTGACAATGTGATAAAAAAAAGTTCAAACATTTCAATATTAAGAGGGCGAATACCAGTTGGATCCAATTATTAAATTAGTAAAGAACGATAGAAGAGCAATAACACAAATCAAGTATGCAAGTGCAATTGATAAGTCTTATGTACGTGGTACAATGTACAAAATCGGACGTTTTATTTGCTATTAGTAAACTAAGTGGATTCACTAGCAACCAAGTTCAAAATATTGGAAGGTCATCGGGAGAGTTCTTGGTTACTTACAGAAAACCAAAAACCTTGGACTATAGTATTCAATGTTCCCCGGTAATTCTAGAAATATATATCGGTGCTAATTGGATATCTAGTGCGGGAGAAAAAAAAAATCAATTCAAATTGGGTGTTTACTCTTGGAGGAAATGCAATTTCTTGGAATCTAAGAAACAAACATGCATTACAAAATCAACAATGAAGTCTGAGTTTGTAGCATTAGCCAAAACAAGGAAAGAGGCTGATTGGCTTAGGAATCTTCTTTATGAAATTCATTTAGGAAAAAAGGATATTTTTCCAATAATTATCTTGTGTGATAGTCAAGTCACCTTAGCACGAGCATATAGCTAAATATATAATGAAAATTCTAAACATATGAGTCTAAGATAAGACTATGTGATAAAATTAATTAAGTACGGAGTAATCTCTCTCACAAATGTAAAATCTCGTGAAAACTTAACTAATATATTGACTAAACCTCTTATAAGAGAATTAGTAAGATCAACATAAAAAATGACGGGATTGAAACTCCTTGATTAAAGATCCACCAATGTCCTACCTAACTATACTAAATAAATATATCAATGTTCAAAGGGTAAAAACAAGTTATTCGACGAGTGGGTAGTTTCAGCACTATATAATTAAAAATCACATCCTCAATAATTAGTAATGTTTGTTATAGTTGGAGGGTTGAGTTTATAAAACTCATAATGAAATTCAATATGGGGACCTTTAAACAAAAAGGTACCTTACCCGAAACCGACACGGGTGGTTAGGTATAAGTCTCTTTTAAAAAGGTAATAAAGATATTGAAAAAACTTCACCTACGTTGTAACAACCCAAATTTTGTATAGAACTAAATATGAATCGTTACCAAAATTTGTTGGATAAAACTGTAACAATAAGTATTTTAATGTGTTCAACAGCCAACTAAACAATTACTTTAAAAAAATATACATGGGCAGCAGAAGATCACACAACTACATCAAGCAATTAATTTCAAACTTTCAATTAAAAGTGCAATCTAAACATATCCATATACAAATAAACGTACGAGAATTAAATTTTGAAATAATGTCTGTTGCAATTAAACCTAAAAGAAACAAAGTTACGTGCTAAATTTTAGATTTTCATCCAACGAAATGAGGCACAACCACAACATCGAACCACCACGCTCCGACACGACCCGTACTAACATGTGAGGAGTAGGGAAAAAGGGGTGAGTACATGGAAATACTCAATAGGACATAAAAATAATTGTGTAATCCCGAATAAAAGATTTAAAACGTGTCAAAATATCATACCGTCATCATATCTTTAGAAACCGGTAAGAGCTTAATAAACATCATATCTTTGATACTGGATGGCCATAACATGCATAACATATCATATCATATCTTTAAACTTTCATAAGCATAATAATTTACCAGCATGAAAATAAATAATTTAAACGGGATAAAACAATTGCACATCGTTATCCTACCTTGTTAGATTAAATAAGTNAATAATTTACCAGCATGAAAATAAATAATTTAAACGGGATAAAACAATTGCACATCGTTATCCTACCTTGTTAGATTAAATAAGTTCTTGAAAGATGGAAAACCCCAAAATCACATTCCAAACTATTTTCCTGTCTCTGCTTGTGTGCATTCATAAATGTATATTTTGTTTGTGTACCCACCATTAGGTCATACATCTATATGTACATAGGCAATAATAATCTAGACTCTAAAGAGTTGGTACATAGTGGGAAACATGTGGGAGTGGGATAGGGTAATTGGATAAGAGTATTTGAAACAAAATTTTGACCAAATCTTATCAATTTAGAATTCCCACACGTCAAACTAACCACAACTCAAAAAAAAAAAAACACGTATCATACACGTGGCTTCCCATTAAAATTCTCTACTCATTGTGGCATTCTCTTATTTGCTCCCAATATAATCTTAGTTAGATATGTTATGAATATATCTCTAGATGGTCTAACAACTAAAAGGCATGGCCAAGTATATCATGTTGAGTTTAAACCCAAAAAGTAATATTTTGTTATGCAAAAATCACTTATACAAAGTGATTGTGTTGACAGATACACAGACCACTAGCTCACCAATATATTATTTGACAAAAGAACACTAACTTCTCTTAAACTAACTTGCAGCGCCTCACCACTTTCTCTCTCAATTCAAATATCACTCTTCACTTGTAGATTTAGCCTAAGAAGCACGGATACTTGTAAATTGATTATGTATCGGTATCCGATAGATATCCAAGCTGGATACTCTCCTATACCTTCTGATATGTACCGGATACATGTTTTTAATTATTTCGTATATTTTTATAGTTTTTCAATTTTCCAATACATATCGGATACTTTTTTTGTAATTATTTTATATTTTTTAATTATTTTCGATATGTATATGATACGTTAGGACACGTGAAGAATAATGTTATTAGTGAGTTTGATTCTACTAATCTGTATAATATGGATTCAAAGACATGGTGACTACTTCATGGTTCACATGTATCTTTGCTCCAAAGCATTGTTTATAAACTTTTTGGGCAATCTTCTTCATCTTGTGCAGAAAGAAATTGAAGTACGTATTCTTCTGTACACTCTATCAGAAGGAATAAAATAACTCCACAACTAGTTAAAAAATTGGTTTTTATTTAAACAATTCGCATTTTTTATCAAGAAAATTAGATCTCAATTCGAAAGGAGAATCTAAAATGTGGGACATAGTCTGAGATTCATTTGATGCTCTTGATCGTGTTGGGCTGCTTGAAGTTGTTAATCTATTATTAGATGAGTCAAAGTTGTAGAGTGTTATTCTTAATAATGATGAAGAAGTTAACGATGATGTTGAAGAAAATGAAGTTGAGAAATTAAGTATGTGTATAAAATGCTTTAATATTTTATTTTATTTTATTTTTATTATTATGCTTTTGTTTTAATATTTTTTATATTAATGAAATTATGTTAAATTTTATGACATGTATCCGCGTATCCTAATTCTTTTTAAAAATTCGTATTGACGTACCTTTATCGTATCTTATTCGAATTATGTATTTGTATCCATGCTTCTTATGATTTAGCAACTCCACCATCTGCATGTCTGCCACAAAGATGCTTCTCAAACACTAAATTCCTTTATTTGTAACAACGACCACTTGTGAGTCGCAACACCTCCATCCTTTTTTCTACTGTTATATTCCAGAAATACACATGATTGCCTTCTTATCAAACTTGATCCTCATGTGATTAGGCACGAACACATTACAGATGCAACCGAAAACTCGAAAGTGACTAATGTTAGGTTTAAGTATCTACAGTTTCTCAAAAACTGACATGAACCTTAGGTTTGATTATAGTAGCTTGTGGGTTACATGTGTTGTTGCCCTCATACACTTTGTCCAAAACCTTCCTAAGACATTCTTTGCATATGGAATACCTCAACACATTTCTACGAGGTGTCGATTTTTTCTTTCGACTAGTCCATGTTGTGCTATGTTTAGACATGTCAATAGACGGTGCATCTTATGTTCTCCTAAGCACGGGAGAATTCTCCTGATGTACTCCCCTCCATTATTCTTGTGTAGATACCGAATCTTATTTTCGTTTTGTCCTTCAACTTTTTCCTTTAATTCCTCGTATTTAGTAAATTTCTCATATTTTTCTTTATATAGAAAATCTAGACATACTTTGAGAAGTTGTCGATGAATATCACCACGTAGCTCATCCAATGTTGCTTGATAGGTCCAAACACATCAAAGTGTATTAGCTCCAATGGTTACTTTGCTCTTAAGTTTGATATGGTAGCTGTTGTGCTTTACCATATTGACATCCAATACACACCATGGCCTTTTTTATGTCGAGTTGAGGAATATCTTGGAACATGAACTTCTTTATCATTACCTTTAGCTTGTGACAACTCACGTATCCTAGTCTTGTGGAATAAATCTTTATATAAACTAACTTGCAACACCTCACAAAAATCGAGCTACTAGCAAAACTTTTATCTTTCAATTGATCTGCGACGACATTTCTTTACTTTGTAGGATATAAGTTTCACTCATTTTCTGTGAGGTGCTGCAAGTTAGTTTAAGAAAGGTGCGTGTTTCTTTGTTAAATAATATATTGTGAGCTAGTGGTATATATGTGGCAATGTCACTTTGCACAAGTGATTTTTATAATAAAATAAAATCAACATATCCTCGATAAAGGGCATGTTCGGTGTTCGGCTAATTTTCTAGAAGTGCTTTTTTTGTTAGAAGAGTTTTTAGAAGAAGTTGGCCCAACGTGGCTTCCTAATGAAGCTTTTCTAAAAAAAGTAAGCAAAAGCTGAGCCAAACAGGCTCTAAATAGTACCAAACTTGAGGCTTCGGAATAAGTCTCACTAATGTGACTCATGTCCAACTAATCGCTTGGTCATATCCCTTTAAATGAAGGTTTGCTGCATGCCTATGTTACTGAGAAACAGAGGAGATTAGTATATGAAAAGCGTATCGTCTAAATCTTTGTGTAACAAAGCTAAATATGGACAAGATGCTTGCAACGTTGGGGATGAAGGTGGATTTGCGCATAATGTTCTGGATAACTGTTGTGTTTTTTTCTATCGTAAGTGTACGATATCGTAACAAGTAATATAGGGGACCTATTGAGTCCGAATTATCGTTTCCAAGAGGACTATACTCTAGTCTTAATTT
>CAIGRN010028337.1:0-12123 GCA_903798345.1 Fraxinus anomala
ACATGTCACATCACTTATTAAGATCACATGTATGCAGTATGTTTGTCTTGATAATAATGCATATAATTTTATTTATCCAATTTATTTTAAGCAAATATGGATAAAACAACGTCTTCATCTATTATGATATCAAATGACGAACGACAACTAATACATAAATTTAAAATGATAAAAAATGTCGTCTTAGTAGAATACACGCAGCGAACTCATGGGATTATATATAATTTTTTTGTTGGATAAAAATTAAGGTTTTACGTTAGAAAGTGACTTCACTTTCTAATTGTAAGTTGAGTTTTTTTTTTTTTTTTTTTTTNTTGGTTAATATTCCAATGTTATTAAAAGAATTCTTAAGCTAATATTTAGCTGTTGGTTTTAATTTTTGTTGGGCATTAGAAGTGGATTATAGTTCTATAATAAAAAATGACATGATGTATAATTAAACGTCACACACCAAGTAATTTTTTTTTTTACAGATTCATTTTGCTTCGATCGATTGTTAAGTTGACTTGATTCTTTTTTGTGATCTTGATCTTTCACTATGTTTCATTCATATATACAATCATTGGAATTAAGACACCAATTGGCCCGACTTTCCTAAATTCCCATCATATGCCCTTGGCATGGCTTAGCTTAGCTTATGCTCGTTTAATAAAATTTCATATACTATGTCACTTCTTCATTTAAAAGTCACATACCATATTAATTTATCAACTAATTAAAAGTTTCTGCATATTTCTCAAATTTTCAACAAAATGAATGTACCACACATAATTTTTATTGGGCCATGATCGGCCAACATTATTCTGAAAATAGTTCCAGTTAAAGGAGGAGCACAGCACAGCTCACATGTTTAGACTTTACATAGAGTCCAATCTTGACCCAAGAGGATAAAATTGAACAATGGGTTACTTATATCGGTGATCACTGAATTTTGAATAGTTACACCAATGGTCGTTGAAGTTATTTTTTATGATAATAATCACATAAGTTTTTAACTCTCGTACTTATGATCACTTGATAAAAAAAATCACATGAAATATTACTTGGCACCATTATTACAAACAAGCAATTGAACATTATTCTCTAAGTAGTTTCGATTAAAAGAGGAGCCAAGCATATTTAGAGTCTAGTCTTGACCCAAGAGTATAAATCGAACGAACAGATTAATTACATCAATGGTTAATGAAGTTTTGATTAATTACACTAACAGTTACTTGACCTGTTTTTTCTGGTAATAATCACTCAAGTTTTTAACTGTTGTGCTAATTGTCACTTTGTGAAAAAATAAAAAATAACATTAAATACTACGTAGCACTATTATTATTATTATTATTATTATTATCCAGTGATCAATTGTTAGAAACTTGATTGATTATTACTCCAAAAAATAATTTCAGTGATCATTGATATAATTATCCCTTGAAGAACCCATTGGAATGAGAACTTAACAATTAGCCATGCTACATAAATTATATAATCAAACAAAAGCTATTTCATTACACCACTTTGTAATTTGTATTATAACATCAACATGTAATAAAGAGCTTACGAGTCTTACCACCACGAACCATGACCTTCAGCTACAAAATATGCAAGATATGTTGAGAAAAAAAAAATCAAAATAAGTAATGCAAACTGACTCTATAAACATGCTCTGATACCAACTGACACAATTCGTCTCAAGTCATCCTAATGGACCTGACAACATGTACCTGACAACTTGTGTGTTCATTTCTCATGTTTTAGTTTGTGACTGTTAACATTCCAACAAGTGGTGCCGAGATTGACAATGCATTTGGGTTGGCGTTCGTTTTTCAGCGGTGGCTTGGATTTTTGACGATTCTGCTATCATGTTTGTCATGTATCAAAAAGTGACAAATGCCACACAATATATAATTTGACTTTTTTAATACATCATTTTTTTGAGAATACAGTGTGCTTATTCTTTACTTTTTTTTTTTTATTTATTATTGGTTACGAATTAAGATTTTACATTTTAAAGTGACATGTCACATCACTTATTAAGATCGCATGTATGCAGTATTATAACATCAACATGTAATAACAAAATGATAAATTTTATATTTTATCTGGAAAAAATTAAGAAAAAAATGTAGTTTATTAATGATTCAAATAGTAAAAATTTAAAATTTATATAGTCAAATATTTTCTAATAAATCAAATAAATAATATACTAACATATTAATTATATAATGTTCACTATTTAATAATAGACCGTGAGCAAATTACAGGCTTTGGTAGATAATAATACTAATTATTACAAATATTAATTTCTAAAATAAATTGAGAAATAACATAAATAATTATAACATTTAATTTTTGACTTAAAAATACCTTAAAAAATTATTATTTAATTCATTTATCACTTACTATTAGAATAGTAACACTTTTAAATACATAATTTATTTAGTCCAGTTATATGTGGATTAAAGTCATATTTTTTAATTTTTTGATTAAAGTAAATGAAATGTGTGATTGGAAAATTATAAATCGATTAAAATTTATTATTAACTTTCACTTAAATTTAATTCATACAAAACAAATATTTGTTTTTATTCACTCTTTTTAGGGTTGTGCTTGGACCTTTTTGCATAACGCGGACCCTCCATAGGCTACTCTGGCTTCAGCCCAGGGTAAACCTAGCCCAGCCAGATGTATCACACGCCAGTGAAAAACCCACTGCTCAAGCCTCGGTTGAAATGGCCCAAATTATTGCCACCCAATCCAAATTTCCCATCCACCCGCCGGTTTACATTCCCCGGGTCATCCAGCGGCTGCCGTAGCTGGCGCTCGGAATCAGCCAGCAGGTTTAGCCAAATCCCTCGATTTTTTTGAGCTCCTTGTGCCTCCCTCGACAGTTCCACGGTTTCTGGTGAGTTTCATTTTTGCTAATTAGTATAAGTAAATTGTTGGAGAAAGAAATATAATTTTTTACTCATTATATATAAACCGGAATACAGAGTTTTGATCGGGTAGATTTATGGGGCTTTTCATTTTTGTGTTGTAGGACTCGAATTTTGACAGTGTCTTCCTGGGTGGTTAAATTGATTAATATTAATATTTGATAAGTAAATCACTCTTTGTATACTGGTTGTTGCAATTTTGTTGACTTTATTGGATGCAGTATGAAATAATTCTTCGCCATCAGATGATAACCTACATTAACTCTTCCCTTGTCTCAACTCTAAAACTTTCTTGATTCTCTTGTGAATTTTCTTAAAGACCACCGATTTCAGTACTCTCTTTCTTTGACTCTGTAACTGTTTCGCTTTTAACTTCTTTTTAGAGTAAATTTAATCACTCATCACTAAACTTTAATATTGTTACTACTCACTCACTCTTCTTTATTGGATTACCCGATACTCATTCATCTTTCTTTATGATTGTCCATCCATCACTCATTTAGCTTTCATCTCTCCAAATGGATGGAAAAATACAGGTGGCAAACAGAAATCATACTTGGTAAATTCCGTTAAATCTTCACAGCTTGGAATTTCTCTTCAACCCATTACACGACATTTCTCCTCTGAATAAATTGTATGGAAGATGCGAGGATGAACAAGAGAGACCAAGAAGGTAAATTTTTTTATTACTTTGTTGTGGCGTGATTTGTTTGCTAATGGACATTTAAAAAAAAAAAAAAAAGGTGACCGGCAAAGGGACCGGCGAGCGGAGGCAAGTTCGGCAAGTTTTCCAAGATTCTGATTGTCCAAAATCGCCAATATCAACTTCTTGTTCTCATCAAGGTACTTCTGAATCTGCTCAGCCGTGATGTTAGTAGGAGGAAATGAAGGCGTAACTGGAAACATTTGCCCTGGTTGCTGCATCTCTGAGGCTTTCTTGCTTAATTAAACTCTAACCCTAAACGAAAATAAATTTGACAAAAACCCGTTAGAGAAAAAGCCAAAATCGAAAGGGAAAATTTATGGGTTTTGTTTAAAATTTCGAGGAGGAGGGTAATAGCAACAAGAGAAGGTGTATTTTCACCCGTTAAGGTGAGGGTTGCCTTGTTAATTGGAATTTCTGATTTGAGGGTTTGAAATTAGGGCTTCCAATTGGGGATTCTAATTTTGGAATTTTGATTTGAGGAAGATATGCGTGTTTGGTGGGAGCATTTTGATGACATGGACATGGTTAACATTCCAAGTAGGATTGTCATTTGCCACGTGGGATTTTTCATCCACAATTTGAAAATTTTAGTTAAGGGATGATGGATGAGTAATTATATGAAAAGATGAGTGAGTATTGTGTAACTCATTAAAGTTCGATGAGGATTGATTAAATTTACTCCTTTTTATAATGCAAGTACTTGTACTTTTTTTGAGTACCTGAGTTTGAGCTGCTATGGTAAGTTTTGCTTTCTGTGATGGGCCTGTCTGTGTTTTTATGCGTTTATTTAAGTGATTAGTATTGTCGGTTGCTGCTTGTTATTGGCCTTTTTTTTGTGGGAAATTGATTCGTTTTTTTTTTTCACCTTTTGATATCATTATTTATGAGATTATATGTAATCTTTCACTTTTTGTGCACTATATGAATTTTGTTGGTAAATTGACTTTTTAAAATTTCATTCGCCCTTGTAGGTCTGCCCCACTTGTGTTAGGAAGAACAAAAAATGCAGTAGAAAAAGAATCTGGGCAGATTTGCAGCTATAAAAATGCACAGAGTCTCTTCGAAGAAATTATATGTTCTCTGCAACAAGTACTATGCTTGCTTATCATCTGGGAACCCAAAGATTCTCAAGAAAAAGTCAAGTTTCTCGCTCCACTTCATTGAATCATCGAAACCTCAACTATTTTCCACCTATTCTCATCTGGGTTCACCCGATATCCCATCAAAGCCAATCCCAGTTCAGGAACTCAACAAAAACATATCTCAAAATGGCACACTCACTGAGCCAAGAAAGGGGCTTGGCCTCATCTACTTCAACAAGGAGCCAGAAGTCTCGACAGAGAGCGAATCACATGATGAATTTTCTTCTGATGTTGAAAAGGTGTACAGAATCTTGAGAAAATTCCATTCTAGAGTCCCAAAATTGGAACTTGCTCTACAGGAATCTGGTGTGGTGGTAAGGTCTGGCCTAACTGAACGTGTTCTTAATCGCTGTGGAGATGCAGGGAATTTAGGATACAGATTCTTTGTGTGGGCATCAAAGCAGCCTGGTTGTAGGCATAGTTATGATGTATACAAAGCCATGATCAAGGTTTTGGGGAAAATGAGGCAATTTGGAGCTGTTTGGGCCCTCATCGAGGAGATGAGAAAGGAAAATCCTCAGATTTTATCGCCTGAGGTTTTTGTTGTTTTAATGAGAAGGTTTGCGTCGGCGAGAATGGTTAAAAAGGCAATTGAAGTGTTGGATGAGATGCCCAAGTATGGTTGTGAGCCCGATGAGTATGTTTTTGGGTGCTTGTTGGATGCTCTGTGTAAGAATGGTAGTGTAAAGGAAGCTGCTTTGTTGTTTGAAGATATGAGGACAAGGTTTAGGCCCACGATTAAGCATTTTACTTCATTGTTATATGGTTGGTGCAGGGAAGGGAAACTAATGGAGGCGAAATTTGTGTTGGTGAAAATGAGAGAAGCAGGTTTTGAGCCTGATATTGTGGTTTATAATAATTTGCTTAATGGGTACGCAGTGGCGGGGAAAATGGTGGATGCATTTGACGTTTTGCAAGAGATGAGGAGAAAGGGTTGTGAACCTAATGCAACATCCTTTACAATTGTTATTCAGGCACTTTGTGCTCGAGAGAAAATGGAGGAGGCAATGAGGGTATTCATGGATATGCAGAGGAGTGGCTGTGAAGCTGATGTAGTGACTTACACTACCTTGATCAGTGGATTTTGTAAGTGGGGTAAGATTGATAAAGGTTATGAGCTTGTAGATAGCATGATACAGAAAGGGCATACTCCGAACCAGACAACTTACTTGCATATCATGCTGGCTCATGAAAAGAAGGAGGAGTTGGAGGAGTGTATGGAACTTTTGAATGAGATGCAAAAGATTGGCATAATGCCTGATCTGAGCATTTACAATACTATAATTCGTTTGGCCTTCAAATTGGGGGAAACTAAAGAAGGTATGAGAGTTTTCAGTGAAATTGAAGCAAATGGCATGAGTCCAGGTGTTGACACCTTTGTCATTATGATTAACGGTCTTGTTGAGCAAGGATGTTTAGTCGAAGCTTGTGGTCACTTCAAAGAAATGGTTGGGAGAGGCCTTCTGGCTGCTCCACAGTATGGTACACTGAAAGACTTGTTGAATTCTCTGTTAAGAGTAGATAAGCTTGAAATGGCTAAAGATGTCTGGAGTTGCATTATGACGAAAGGGTGTGAGCTTAACGTGTATGCATGGACAATTTGGATTCATGCTCTCTTCTCAAATGGACATGTGAAGGAAGCTTGTTTTTACTGTCTGGATATGATGGATGCTGGCGTGATGCCTCAGCCAGACACCTTTGCCAAGCTCATGCGTGGTCTAAGAAAGCTGTATAATAGACAAATTGCTGCAGAGATCACAGAGAAAGTGAGGAAAATGGCTGCAGAAAGACAGATGACATTCAAGATGTACAAGAGACGTGGTGAAAGAGATTTGAAAGAGAAAACTAAGGCAAAAAAGGATGGGAGGAAGAGGAGAGCTCGCCGTCGCCAATGGGGAAAGGGCCGTACAAAGGATAATATCTTGTGATGTGAATATAGTGGAGGCTACAAAACTGAGTGTACAAGTGATGACAGATTGCCCAAAGGATGCAGAAGAATTGTAAGTTCTTTAAGTTGCACAACTTGCTATGCTATCTTATTAGTTTATTGAATAATTAATCTGATGTATTTGTAAATTTTGAACCCGAACCATTTTGAATAAGATCTGAAACATAGAGAGATTATGCCACATAATTAGACCTTAACGTACTTGCACATACAGTTTAGAACTCAACTTTAACTCAGAAGCTTAAGCCCTTGATTGCTCAACGGTCAAAGTAAATCAAACGTTGTTACGGTATATTGGGGCATTATTACATTATTTCCTTGTGTACAAGCAATTGTTACTTAACCCATTTGTTTTTGACATTTTCAATTCCCGAGAAAATGTTTCTTCTTAATTGATACCTTTTCGTTACTTAATTCATGTTTACCGACTTGATTGTGAGTTGTTTTCTTCCCTTTCTTTAACTATACGTTTGATTTTGAGTATTGAGAAGCTGCACTGCGTATTGGTGTGATTGTCCAGTCAAGATTTCTCTTTTTTTTTTTTTTTTGTTAGTTTTTAACCGCTTCTCTTTGTAATCATGTAGGGTTGCTTCTCTGAGTCTCTGCTGCCCTCTCCTATTTGTAAGCACCTCACATGACTCATATATGTACGAAGGTTCCTAGTACAAGGTTGCCTCTGTTCAATGGAAATTTTGTCATCTGCATGTGGTGCATGTGCTGATAGAACTGAAAAAGTTCAAAGCTACAAGGAAAAGAAAACCTTGGGTGCAACTCGGACAAGCTCCTATACGGAGGTACAAAAGATTGCATTTTAAATTTTTAGAAAAGATTTAAGCGCCATTCAGTTGGAATTTTCTATATCAATGTCAGTGTCACTGATTGTTATCGAACCATAAGAACTCTTTTTTCACGTCTAAAAATTTCTCGCAAGAAAATTTAGTGCCATTCAGATAGATCATGGCGATTGAATTGTGTAATTCTCCGCTGCAGTGCAATCATAAGCTTCCTTTTCTTTTAGTCTCTGATTAGTTCTTCCGCCTCTGTCTAACACAGAAGACATGGCAAAGATAGCAACATTAACAATGGCACTGAATTGAACAGGGATCCTGATTTGCCCGCTGAGAATCTTCCTCGTATAGTCCAGGCTCTGGCCTGACTCCCTTTTGAGAGCTAAGCTCCATGAAGCATTAAATTTGGAGAATCCTTGATGAACAACCAGATGGGTTTCATGACACCAAGTTCTTGGCCAAAGAAATGCCCCCCCTCATCTTGGGTTTCGTCTACACTTGGACACCTAGTCGATGATCATATCCTAGTCCATGTAAATAACAGAGGAAGTGAGATGAACCATTTCTGGTAAGTTGTAGATAGAACTAGTTTATGTGGTTTAAACAAAGTTTATTTAGATTATGAACATTATAAGTTTAATAGTATAATTTCAATAGAAGATGCAGTAAAATGAAAATTCTTAAGATGTCAATCAATCCTTGTCAGGTTGTCATTCATGGTGGTGTTTCTATAATTGCACGACAATGTAAGGGTTTGAGAGAAAAATGACCTTATGAATGCTTCATATGTCCAGACAAAAAAGATGAGCTCGTGTCGGTGGGAGGATGGTCTTCCGTCCGTACAAGCTTAGATGAGAATGAAGCTGCAACGAAAAAGTTAAAAGAGCAATCTACAGCCAAGCCACATTTCGACCTCAAATTGCATCACTAACAACTTTAGTCGTACCATTCAAACATGATAACTCTAATCATTTTGCATTTGCACTCAATGATTAATACAAAATATTCCGTCCATGCTTTTTGGGATCAAGCAGAATTGATTGCTCTGAATGCTCACAACCAAGGTTTCGAAAGACGTGAGACGCTAAAGTTAAAACTCAAGCTTACGAATTTATTCCATTTTTAATATCATTTCAAGCTTGAAAATTGAAAGAAATTTTATACGTATGAGCAACCACATTACGGGGTCATGAGTAAAATTTCACGTATACAAACATTGACGAATATATAAACCCCAATCCAATCCATAAGTGCATGTGTAAGGTTTAATAGAGCAGTAGAACGGGACAAACGGCTATGAGTTTTTCCATTGATATTCCTCTAAAATCCAGGAGCAATTTACATGAAGGGGAGGGAAAAAGGGAGACGTGTGGCACCAATTTTATCACGTCTGTTCTTCATCACCAAACTTGGAGGTTAATATCCGATTTATTTGTGTAAAATCACGCTTTAAATCTATTGGGCGATTTTGATTGTTTTGAATGATATAATATCAACACAATCTCGATTTAATCTTGCTGAATTACTATTACCAGTTTCAAGAAAAGGGGCCGATCTACTCCTAAGATTCCGTCCAGCCATATCGACATTGTCTTCTTTTAGCTCCTTGGAACTTATTATCATTATTACTATTTTCACTTTTTTTTGTTCCAAATTGTAGTTTCTTGATGGTAATCTTGATTATGCAATTTCTCGGCAATATTTCTCTTGATTTTCTGTTTGATTTCGTGTTGTCCGTTGCTATTTCTGCTCATCCTTCTGAATCAAATTGATCTAAGTAACTAAACTGTAATCACTGATCACAGTATAGAGTTCACTCCTGTTTAATCCTATATATAGCTTTTAGTATTTGAGTTTCTTGAGCTTTTTGTGTGCATGCGTTTTATGTTTTCGTTAGATACTGAAGTTGCTCTCTTTTTTCCGTCTTCTTCTTTTACGTACTAATTTCCAAAAACCCAGTAAATTTTTGCAAGAAAATTTTACAATACATACAATTATTATATCACAACATTGAATGTAATCTGTTATCTGTTTGATCAAAAAAGCAATCTTTTGGAAAACCCCCACGATCCTACTTCCCCAATGCTTTATTGGACTTCCCTTTGTGAAACTTGATGATGCCCGGATTTCTGCGGCCTACTTCTAAGTATCTGCTTACTGCTTGCCTCTCTTGCACCAGTGTAAAGTATTCTGGACTGGCATATTATTTTAGTCATGTCGCGAAGACCATTAACTTCAACTCAACGTCGTACTGGTACCAGCAACTTGGGGGAGTGTTTCATCCAAAATCGTGTTCCCGTCGTTTATTATCCAAAACCCTGATGTTCCTGGTAATTGAAACATTACTTTTGTGTTTCCTTTTCAGTTGATTTCACGACCATCATCATTTTTATAATCATTTTGTTATGTATGGGTTATTTAATATTCTAGATTAAAGTTATACATGATTTATTGCTGTTTCAAATGCTAAAATGTTTCTTTTTTACAATGCTCAGGGCTTGATCCTCATTATTGGGTATACTTTTCATGGGTCAGGCATGTATTTGATTGTACTCATTATACAGTACAGTCAGTATAATCTTATTCGGTAACGTGTGCCAAACATGCACCAAATGTTTATTCATCCATTATGTTTCTTAATGTAGATGGAGCCCAGGTCAAGGAATCACTTGCTAGAATTGAAGGTCAATTTTTAATTTTTTTTTTTCAAAAATATCTGCATCAAATTTAAAGCAGGTAGTGTGGAAAGTGCACCACTGGATGGAGATCATAATTTAAACTTATTAATATTCTTACTTATCTCTGTTATTACTTATCTCTGTTATCATAGAAACAGAGCCAAACTGAGTATTACTCTCGTGATATTTGTAGGTGATTTCACATGCACATCAGAAGTTGAGAGGGCAATGCCATATTTAAAGACAGCACACGGTGACAGTATTCGCAAAGTTTTACATGTTGGACCCGATACTTGTTCAGTGGTCTCAAAATTGTTAAAAGAAGAAGAAACAGAAGCATGGGGTGTTGAACCTTATGATATAGAGGATGCTGATAGGAGTTGCAAAAGTCTAGTGCATAAGGGCATAGTGCGCATTTCTGATATTAAGTTCCCTCTACCATATAGGGCTAAATCATTCTCCCTTGTCGGGATGCTGTAGATTATCTGTCTCCTAAGTACCTGAACACGACTATTCCAGATTTAGCAAGAGTGTCGAGTACCGGTCTTGTCATTTTTACTGGTAATTTCCTCAAATTTAGTCATGTCTCATAATGTCTTGATTAAACGATATACTGTAGAAGTCTGTATTCTGATGAATACACGTTATGTTTAAATCATTCATTAAATTTACCCAAGGATTAATCTGCATAAATATGTATTCATATACGAGGTTATCTTAACCTTTCATTATTTCATATAGGTTATCCAGGTATTTCGAGAGCTAAAGTACCAGAACTGTCCAAGTTTGGACGCCCGGTAAGCAGATATTGCATAATGGATTTCATTCTGTTAGATGTCTAATTTTAGCACCTAATCATGGAATGTTTGAAACATATTCTAGATAAATAGACAATTACGAAGTGAGTAGTTTTCTATGAACAAAAACTGGGAAATATACCCAAATATTTTCCTTCTCCACAGAACTTTCTTATGCATATTTTAGATGTTTAAAAATCACGAAATTAAGTTAACGCATGTAAACGTAAATTCAGATTCAGAAATTTGATGAATCCAAACACTTGGACACCTAGTTGACGATCATATCCTAGTCTATGTAAAAACAATTAAGTGAAACGATTCATTTCTTGTACGTTGTAGTCAGAACTTGTTTTTGTGGTTTAAACAAAATTTATCAAGATTACTAAGATTATTATAGTGGAATAATTTTATTGAAGGGGAAGTAACGTTAAAATTCTTAAGATGTCAATCAACCCTCGTCAGGATGTGAATCTTGTAAGTGTTTCTATATCTGCATAACGATGTAATAATTTGAGCAAAAAATGACCATATGACTGCTTCGCACGGGCAGACCCAAATGGGGTCATGTGGGGTCAAATGACCCCACAATTTTTTTTTGGTTGAGTTTTATGAGTTTTTTTTTTTTACCTAACACTTACCACTTACCCAAGGCAGTCCAATCCACAACTCACAAGTTTAAGTTCAATTACACTCTACACCAACCCATTAATCCATAATTCATTGATTGACCCAATCCAACTAATATATTATGACTCATAAGTGATATCCAACCATTCAAAAATCTGAAATCCTTAATTTCTTGTCATTTTAATCTGAAGTGGAATATCGAACAAAATATTCTCTCTCATCTCCTCTCCGAACATGTTAGTGTTAGTGTGAACTTGCTCTTCTATTAAATTATTTTTGTATGCTTTTTGTATAATATATGATTTTTGTAATGAAGCTGATGAATTGAAATGATAATTCAGTGGCTCTTTTAATTTTTTTGCATTTATAGTTTGGATTTTTTATTTTTAAGATTTTTTATATGGACACCAATTTGTCAATTTTTATCCAAATATAGAAATCAAGTTTTAATGGTTAAGGATTCTAGTTTTGGAAATTTGTTTCCTTAGCTTTATTGCAATGTTCATTCAA
>CAIGRN010028340.1:0-19544 GCA_903798345.1 Fraxinus anomala
GGGTGTGGTCGAGGGGGAATCTGATGATAATTAATGAAATGATTTAGAGTGAGTAAAAATAGGAACTCTATACATCTAATAATGAGAAGCTTTCCTTTAATCTATAGCTTCGTATTTGAAAATGTAGTATGATTGTGTGAAATATGGTATGAATGTTACTGTACACAAGATATGGGCATACCAAAAAGAATAAAGATACTAATACTTGAGGTATATTGCACATATACCGTAATTGCTATAGAACAAAGCATCACATCAGAACTATTAAAAAATCATGGTGATTTAAAATGTTCATTTGATTGGGTGGATAAAGTTACATAAATAGGGAGATTAGAGACTAAATTTGTGCATGGAACGATGACTTAACGCACAAGAATGTACTAATATAATAGCATAAAAACAGAAGAAGAATCTAAGCAATGTAGTGCTTACTCAAGGAAATGTCCCTATTGTCGAGGCAAGAAAATTTTAAACATGATATTCTTGACTGTATCTTAATCTAATGATCAATGCAATTTTCTCATGGAAATCACAGCTGAGCCCATTCTAAAGCAGACTCAAAATTAGAATTTACCCTTCTTCGAGACATTCAAACTCAAGGGTAGCTTTGTCCGTCTCTATTTCACATATCACATCCCCCACTTCTATCTGTTAGATCCAATAAAAGTCAACAAAAATTAGATCACAGTTAGAAATCATCAAAATTTGGGTGCCTTTCTTCCAAGTCAACATATACTTTTTCGCAGTTATGTTTAAATGGCATGTAAAGATAACAACTCATCCTTTCCCCATTCAAAAATAACTACTTAATGAAACTGACCTTATCTCCTTCTTTCTTCATCCACTTTGCAATGTTACCTTGAGTCTACAAGGAAATGAACAAGCACGTGAAAGTATTTAATCATAGTGACAATGGAATTTTGTCCAATAAAATGTCCCAATATGTTTCCAGATTAATGTTCAGGGTTTCTTACCATTGTAGGAGACAAAGCTGGCATCTGAATCACTAAATGAGGTGGTTCTGCAATAACATAACATTTTATGATAAGCTTAATAGGTTGAGTCAAGTAAAATGTTAGAATGTGTATCTGTCATTTATCAATTTACGAGTTAATATATCGATACTAAAGTTTCAAGGGATAACTGCTTTCACTTGGAAATCATTAAAAGAAAGTTGAGAAGAACTCAGTCAGCCTCAAATAGATCAAACAAACAACCAATTCAATTCTGTAGAAGGTCAAGCTAGACCAGGAAATTGTGTAGGAAGGTCTTACAGAACCAAAGTCATTTAGGTCAGCAGCCCCTAGTTAAATCTAATAGAAAAAAAGTCAATTCAGGTAGATTTGGACGCTGAGGGCCCAATCAACCAACTAAACTCAAAAGAATAATGTTATTCATCCCTACTGGTGCTAGATAACTCGTCTCGGTAGCTATATTTTATTTGTTTAATTAAATGAATCATATGACTTTGCATTTAAATGAGTTCACTCTGTCGAACCTTCCTACTTATTTAATTTTTGGGGCATTTAATAGAATTGGAAATTAGACAAGAGAACAATTGAGGAGGTATGCCCTCCGCAGTCGGTTTTCAACAAGAAGTTGCCAATGACGGGAGAACTACTACCAATAACTTCACTCTTTTCTTTCACGTTATTCTTGATGTTTCCTTTGAGTCCTTGTTCATTTTTCTCAGGATTCTTTCCTTTAAAGACCGGAAAATTTCTGAGATAGACAAATTTGCTCGAGTAGTTGCAATATTGAACTTAGAAAAGGTATACCTGAAGATGAATAATTTCGGACACCACTCTGCCACTGTCAAATTCCCATAATCACAGTTAGAAAAAGAACGCATTTGTGCAAGGTAAATCTCCAATGTATTTTCACCACTAACCTTCAGCTTAGAAGAAATATTGTGAACTCCATTGACCATTGGAAAAAGAGTAGGCCTGATAAACTTGCATCATTAATAAATCAGAGGACCGTAAAAAACAGAAAATTACGAGTCCGGTTAATTAGATATGCAGAGTCTCCAAACAACCAATTTGACCCCATGTACAGAGTAAATTCCACAGTTTTACTGCCAAATGAGGTAGGTATAAACAGGGAATGGTCCCAGCTTAAAGATAAAAAGTTGTTCATGAATATATGGCAATGGATCAGTAAAGAACAGCTTCAGAAACTCAAAATACTCACATAAAAAATTCAACATCAGAAATGAAATTTTAAGTAAAATTTATATTGTCTCACTTTTGAGCTGCATGACCAAGATAAACAGAAGCAAAGAAATGGGCGATAGATAAAAAGTGTGGAGATTCAAACCTTAACAAAGTGACCTCAACATCAGCATTAGAGATCAGCATCCTGGAACTACACATCAATAATTTGACAATAAGATATTATATGAGAAACTTAAAAGATCTTTATGCAATTTAAAAGGCATGACAGATGTTGAGAAGGTGGTGATGGAGATTACACATGGTCTTCAGTAAAATCAAAATAGAATTTCGTGAAAATGAAAGGATTTTCTTATAAAAACGTATATTAGAAGAACTGTATGTGACTAGCAAGGAATATTTTGCCCCATGCCTGAAAATACCTAATTTTAAGGCAGAAGAAATATGTAATGTACTGTTCGACTTCATGAGTGGATCGTATTTATTGCATAAGGTAATCTGCTCTCACTATCTATCTTAAGATCAAAAGTTTTGTCATTCCAGACGTATAATTGAAATGAGAACAATCAATTGACTTAAACTTGTATAGTAAATTATATGTTAAATTCTCTCTACCAAATCAACTGCTTAGTACCCCAATCATTTGCTTTTACCAAAATCCATTACAAGAAAAGGATTCCTTGACTTGATGATACAAGTTGGTATCTCCAAATCCAGAATTCAGCAAAGAAAAACTCTAGATGTATTACGAGATGGTGAAGTGGAACATTTACTTTCCATTCAGTTCAGAGCTTCCTAGTAGAACAGGAGCAATTTACATGTCTGGTGTAACTTTGTCCAGTCAGTAGGATAATAACCTTATGATTTTTGAAGATTCCCTTTTCCCATCCAGATTTTCTGAAGAGATGATATCAAAGACACCCCGTGTTACAATTTCTTAAGTATTTATCAATTTACTGATGTAATGTAGACAACCTTCATTCATTGTCTTCATCAGCCAATCACAGCATTAGAGTGTAAGACCCAAAAAAAGAAAATGTCTTACTGATCACATAAGTTTCTCATAATCAGTAATGTAGTGTTGATTTAAACTGCAATAAGTGCAAAATATACGTTCACGTTCTTTAAAAGCTACTGTATTGAAGAAATTCCCATGACAATATGGAAAAAAACAGCAGCCCTTTGAGTAACAAACATTGGTGTCTGAAAGAAGCGCGGGAAACTTAGTTCTGATAGGTTAGAGAATTTATTAACTATAATAATTCTCAGAAAATGAGAATGGCGATCAAGCAGATATTGCAGGTCCTGAGTGACTCTTCTCTCAATCGAAATTTAATCAGTGTAATCTTTTCTGCATGTGATGTACATCAATATAAGCAATGTGTACACATCCTTCAAATACAAATAAAAACTTAAAAGAACTAATTTAATCTAGTATTTAGTTCCAAATATATAAACACACACACATAGTCATCCTTTAAATACAAATTACAACTTAAAGAACGAATTAATCATTTTAATTCCATATACGACTTTTATTAGTGTATATCCAATAAGAATTGTTTTTTCCTGAGTTGAAAATTATAATTGAACATTTCTCAGTACTCATTTATGCGGCTTGCCTTTGACAATTTTCACCAACCATTCGATCTCTTTTTCGATTTTTTTCCCGTAAATCGAATGAATACTTCTTTCTCAATCAAGGAATTGTATTGATCCAGATGCAGAAGAAAATACAAAAGATTTACAAAAACAAACTGGAGAGAGAAAAACAAAAAGTACCGATAGAATGATGGATGAGTGGAAGAAAAATAAACAAAACGAGCCCTGAGCAGCGAAGGGGCTCGAGAGGTCACCGGATGTCGAAGCCTCGACAACGCCATGGATCAATAACCCGCTGAATTTCACCTTCAAACACTTTCTTTACTGCGATCAGAGAGGGAGAGAAATGAGAGGGTTTTCTTTTCTTGGTTTTTAGTTTGGGGGTATTATTGTGTTTGGAAAGTTTCCCGCTGGCTACCAACCTTTACAGTAGGAAGTTAGACCTAAATCTTTAAAAATAGCAAATAGACTCTAAACCGCTCATTATAGTTGCAAAATAAATCCATATATTGGAATTGTGCAAAATCTATGCGTAATTTTATGAAATTAGTCAACGTTGAGTTGAAAGTGCGTTACACGTTATTATAAAATACTTTATAAGTGCTGTAAAATAATATTTGAATATGCGTAAATATTAATTAATTTAGAATTAATACTAGGAAATATATACATAATAATAAATGTTAAATCATTTATTTAATTTTCAATTAAGCACAACTGGATGTAAAAATAGCATACATGGACGCAAATAATGAAATACATTATTGAATGTGAAATTATAATTAACTTATAATTAAAATTAATAACAATGAAATTTATAAATGAAGATGAGAATTAATTAAATGAACATTAATGTTAATTAATTGAGAATTTATAATAGAAAATTCATACATTAACGAAAGTATATGTGAAATGAATCTGTCAAAATATATGTACGTGTACATTGATGGTAACTAAACGATTAAATAAATTAAATATATATTGAAAAATAAAAAGTAAGGTATCATTAATATAATTGAATTATAGTATGATTATTTCAAAAAATGATTCTCGTTTGTTGTGATATTTAATATATTATAGATTATGTTTTACTCATACTTTAGAACGACCATTGACATTTTATTGAATTTTTGGTGATTCTAATCATCGGAGACTAAAACGTAAAAGGTCCATTTGACAAGGCTTTTAAGAGTCAAAAATTTATTTTTAAGATTAAAAAATTACTTTTGAATGTGTGTTAATAATTTTTTGAAAGTATATTGAAAGATTGAATTAAATTATTTTAGTGCTTGTTTGGTTATCCTTTTAAGTATTTATATGCTATGAATTCTACAAAATGTAGAGAGAAAAAGTATATTTCATCTCATCAACTTAAAAAAGATTAACCTTTGCCAAACAGTTCTAAGGTGGATGACCAATTTGTTATTGAGGAAATAGGCTGAGGACCAATTGTGCAGTGTTTCCTTATTTTGTTTGAAGTTTAAAACTTAAAAAGGGTAATATGGTCCCAGATGCAAACACGAACTGGGGGGTTGGTGGTCCGGAAAAGTGCGGCGGCGGTGGGGGATGGGCTTCACACGTGCAACTAGTTATGAACTTGGAGTAATGGGCTAATGTGTCAAGTTGCTACCCAAAATTCCCGTCATACTCAGATAAGCAAAATGATGGAAAAGCACAAAGGTTGGATAAATGATTGATTGGAGCCGTCTATTTGTAAGGACATCTATATTGACACCACATTTCAATTAGGTCCGTTTGATTGCAAGGGTAGAAAATGAGTGAAAAAAAATGAGTTTCGAAGAAAGTAATTATCTAGAACTTATTTTTCAGGGAATTGTTAATAGAGCATGTTTGATTGGTATAATTTTTCACCCGAAAAAATTTAAAAATTTTGGATCGTTTTGTGTTCGTTTGGCTTTATTTTACATGAAAATTGTCAATTAAAGTGATAAATTTTTTCACAATTGGTTATAAAAATGTTTTCATTGCCAAAAAGTAAAACAAAAAAAAAATATATTTCCTAGAAAATCATTTTTTATCAAAGTTTAATGTCCGTTTGACTTTGTTTTACATGAAATTTTTCCATTAAAGTGAAAAAAAATTTACAATTGATTATGAAATTTGTTTCCATTGCTATATATATAATAATAAAAAATTGAAATTTCATTTCCCACCGAAAAGGTGAGAAAACCAATTCAATAAATGAAGAAAATGTGCACGTGTGGCAAAAGTGGAAATACAATCACATGGAAAATTATTATTGTCAAACATGACATTTTGTGGAAAATGAAATTTGAATTCCATTTCCCATGGAATTAATTGATTATCAAACGGGGCTTAGATTAAAGAAATATAGCATTTCCATCATCACACTTTTATCTTTGAATTTTTTCCATCGCAATCTTATCCACGACAGTCTTTAATTGTCTTTGAATTTTTAGAAAAGCACCAAAAATAATCGAAGCGCAAGTATAGTTGCCCCCTATTTCAGATCACGTTAATATTTCGTACTATTACCAATAGTTAAAAGGTCTTTGTTCCCTCAAATTAACTTGCTAATAATTACTGAGGTCAAGCACGTGATGTGTTATTTGACCCAAATCTAGAAAACCTTTACTTCTTCCCTCGACATATTAGTTATTGAAAAGTGTCTAGTAGAACTAGCACAACACTTGGCACCGGTCATTATTTAGAAAAAAAAAAAACAATATTTTGAATGGTAATTTTTAAGAGTGTATAATTAAAAAATTTAGTATTTTTATTTTATTTTAGTACAGAATATTTTATTATATAAATGTGTGATTGAAAATGAATATGTATAAAAAAGAGTGACAACAATAATAGTTATCGCATAAAAAACGAGACTTTCTGAGCAGAGAGATTGAGTCTATTGGATTTGAAAAAAAAAAAGTTATTCACCAGCTTTGAGTAACAAAATTGTTACTCGACTCTTGGTCTCAAACTCTCAAAAAGGAAAATAAAAACATGCATATTCAAAAAGCACCCTCGATATACCCAGATGTTTCTTCAAGAGTAACATTGTACAAAATGACAAAAATAAAATAAATATTTTTTCGACATATTCAATAGTTGTACCAATTCATTTCCCAATCGCTACAAAATCTCAGTTTCCTAATAGGTTGGGGACTTCAGCACAAGTTCCATTTTAACATATTGCATTTGACATGGGAAATTTTACCAAACCACTACAATTATTTTATTCAATCATGCTACACGTACAATTTTTTTGACGTCAAGTTTGACAATGTACCACATGTTGAAGCTTGAGTGACCAATTTTAAAACAAAACACAATTTCTTGCCTATTCATTTTTGAATTTGTACACAATGTCATTTACATTATCATCTATGCATTGTACAAGAAGCTTTATTCTATTTTATTTCCCCACTAAAGCCAAAGGCCCAAAGCTTTATAATGGACTCTCTACATTTTTTATGGCTCTGCATTTGAAGACATACCAATGTTTCAGATAGGCTAATGGCAAAATTAACAAAATCGAGATCAAGATCAAGACGAACACGGGACTCGTTTTCAAATGATAAAAATCATGGGTACACAGATGAGGAGAAGTAAATGATGTAACAAGTGTTCAGATAGTTATTACAAGAAATAAACATTAATCATTCAGCATAGTCGGTAAATAATAGACTACATATGGGAGTTATTACAAGAGAAATATAGAACAGCTCTCAAGACAAACTCTAGTCCTACATCAGTCCAAACAGATGAGCTAGACACCAGACCTTGAAAGCAGGCGCACAGTAAGCCATAGGAGGACTGGAACTCAATTGTGCTCACAACCTTGAGCTCCCAACCTGTACAGCACATTAGAAGCACTATAAACATTGAGACAGTTTACATTCAGACGACTAGCATACTTAATCAAAATCTAAGCCTTCAACTACTAGCATATACAAAATAACATCTCCAAAGATAAAAAAACGTTGTGAGATGCACCATAAAGACAGCAACAAAGAAGACGAAGACGGTGATATTGATGAAGGATGTCAAAGATCTTGCACAGTTCATTCAGATATCTGGCCAACATATAAAGCAGTAAACCACTGTTGGACCAGTAACATTTAGTACAAGGATATCTACAGCGTACAATAGTTTATTCATAAATCAGTTTGACACGGGAGCAGCGCTCAGAACCCAAGCATATACTTTGAATAAGGGATTATATAAACCAGAGCTCATAACACTTTAATTTGACTTTCATTTTTCCGATTAGCTACCAAACACAGTATACCCGCTCCTGAATAGAAACCAAAAATTGAACTCTTAATTGAGACTCCTTTTTGGCTTCCACATGTTTCATTTTGCACAAGGGGGGAGACAATAAGTTTCACTGGATTAATCCATCCAATCTATGGTAGTGCTTGAGAATAGACTATGAGTAAAACATTAAGGACGGGATAAAGCATCATTGTCGAAATATGTTTAAAATTATAGATCATAAACATTATAAAAATATCAAAAATCGGTAAATAAACATTAGTTAGAATGAGTATACACCAAAACTTACATTAATACTCAACCACTGCGACAAGTTTGAATGCAATAAGCTCAATCATTCTCTTCCACCGTCATCTTCGGAATCCGCCGCTTCTTTAACATCAACTGTGAAGCTGTACTCCTGGTCACACCCCAAATAAGAATCACACATAAAATATAGTGTGTACGTCTTCTTTCCAGCTTCTGCAGGAGCAGTAAAATCAAGTTTGACTCTGGACTTCCTCTGGAGTGTAACCCTTTTAATGGCAAGCAACTGATTAGTTTTAGTATCACCAACCACAAGCCACCACCCTTCTTCTTTGGCTTTGGGGTATCTAGGAGAATCAACAGACCCGACCTCTGTCCTCCCTTCAAGATCTCGTTCAAGGGTTACATGCACACTAACTTCTTCTCCAACTCTCACATTATCACTATCCAGCAAGTCATAATTCAGGTCAATGTTTGGAAAACGGTTACAAAACCTAGCAATATCTATCAACTGCGTGTCAGGCATTTGTAATAGCTCCCGCCTTTCATCATCCTCCATTTCCACCAGATCAAAGACAGTCTCGATTCTCTTACCTGGATTCTCCTGACACTTCTTGGCTAACTCTTTTGTGAAATGTGGAAGCTGAAGAAGCATAGAATCACGCTCCCACATTCCCTGGGTTACCATCTGGCTTACTTCCATGGCAAGGAGGGCGAGGCTAAGCCATCCACTACTAGAAATAACATCAACCATGGCTTGAAGCAACCTGCTAGCAGAAATGAGTACCTCTTGCTGGTCAGAAGCCAGATTTCCACCAATTAGTTGCCTGGAGAAATGAGCTTGTAAGAGAGCATTTGCCTTCACATGTGGATCACTGAACTTCGGGTTCTCAAAGGAGAATCGCTGGTGATTGATTAACCTTCTTAGCAGCTCTTCTTCACCAGGTCGAATAGGGAGAAGTTCATACTCTGAAGCTGAAGCCAAAATTTCCAGCAGACCCTTCAACTTTGTTTTAGATGTCAGAGATGAACTGAAACGTTCAATTGTTGTGTAGCTGATATAATAATAAGATGCTATCATGCCAAGGTTCAAAGGTGAAAGCAAATAGTCATCTTCAATGGCAACACATTTACTTGCTTCCAGATCACTCAGTGTGTTCTCCACGAGTTCTGAGAGATGATCAGAGAGATGTCTGTGACTAACACCCTGAAGATTATAGTAGTTTGGATTCTGAGTGAGCCTTCGATATAAAAATGTCCAAGTAAGGTAGTCCACAGCATCTTGCTTGTTCTGAATAACTCCCACCACCACCTCCGCATTTAGATTATCATGCAGATAATGATGCAAATGGCTTTCAACTGGAAATGCTTCATCCAAGAATTTTCTATAGTAATCCTTACGCGGTGCATGGCAAAGGATGACACACTTTCCACAGTTATCAACAAGAGGTCGACTGGCATGACCCATCATTTGCAATAAATCAGTGACTGAGTAATCAGTGTGAGCATTTTCCCTGCCATCATAGTATTGTGTTCCCATAACCACAACCAGATGTGCAGACAGGGGCACTCCCCAACACATTGAACTGTTCATAACACATACTTGAATCCATCCAGTTTCAAACAGTGTCTTCACTATATCTTGATCTGTACTGGTCAATCCCTCGTGTAAATAACCTACACCAAATTGAATTGTCTCCTTCAACATAGGTTCCTTGATCCTGGCAACAAAAGGCTCCAGCTCTTCAGACTGTAATAAGAACATTGGTTTTTCTTCACTGTCCACACTCGAGTAGGACATGAGATCCACGGCAGTGAGGCGTGCATGCTTCCTGGTAGGAACAAATACTATTGCAGGTTTCCCACTCTTGGCATGTTGAACAATTGCAGTATACGTAGGCTTTGTCATGGCTTGCATCCTTGCTTCAAAATTAGCAATATCAACACCCAGGATGTGAATTTCAAGAGGCACGGGCCTCACGGTAGGATGAAAATTAAAAAGACCATGTGACGTGGCACCAATCCATTCCCCCAAATCCTTGGCATTTGCAAGAGAAGTTGACAAAGCGACAATACGAATTTTGTTTTCTTGCTGACTAGCAATGTATCTCATCCTAGAGACTATGACCTCCAAGACAGGACCACCTTGCCCCTCAATCAGATGGAGCTCGTCAACAATGAAGAGACTGACCTGCTGAACATGCTTTCGCTGTTTCCATCGACGAGATAAAGCATCCCATTTTTCGGGAGTGCTGACAATAATTTGACCTTTCTCAAGAAGTTTCAAATCTGTTGCTGTTTCTCCAGTTAACTCGACCACTCTAATCCCAAGACCCTCTCCAAACTTTTTCTTCCAATCTTGGTACCGTTCCTTTGCAAGAGCTTCAATAGGAGCAATATAGACAGCACGCATGACACTTTCAGGTCCTTTCTGATAATTCCTTAGAATGGCAAATTCTGCACATATGGTCTTCCCACTGCCAGTTGGTGCTGCAACCAAGACATTGTCATCTGAGTTGTATAAGATGGTAAAAACCTGGGTCTGTACAGGATTAAAATGTTTAAACTGTTGGTAAAGGGCTTCAAATGCTGGGTTTCTTAACGCGGTCACAGGAAGGGGTTGCAAATCCAATAGCTCTGTGGGAGGAGGATACTTTTCTGGTAAAATAAGATGCCTAAAAGAAACAGGCAAAACTGTCTGTGACCCCAGCCATCTATCTGACACAACATGAATGAAGTACTGAGGAGGCAGTGGCTCATATATGGGAACAGTGAAAATCAAAGTGTGATCTTCATCAATGTACTGTTTCTTCAACATGAAATATTCATGATGAAGAATAAATTCCCCATCATTGTCCTCCACAATAACCCAAAAGGGCTCCACATACCCATGGACCTTGTCATCCCACTGGAAATCCGGTGTAATGGTTAGTTCAACTCTCAAAACCGACCGAGTAATTGGTTGAACATGTGCTGCCAGGTTAAGCTTCGGAAACTGATGAATAAACTTGTGAAGTGTCCTTCCCATCTTAGGAAAACGAATCAATTCTCCAATCTCCTGTGAAGAGAGATCATAATACCTTTCCCAAGCTAGATCTTTCTTCTCCAACTTCATCAAAATTTCGTTTGGAATTCCACGGAATTGACGTAGAGGTGTCTGCACACTCCACATCCTCTTGCCTATCATTTTGCATAATTTTAAAGCCTTCTCAGCCAACTGGGCCCATCCTCGTTTTAGAACAATCTCAAATAGTGCTCTCATCAGACGTCCAGCACTCTGCAAAAAGAACACAAATGTCAACAGTGAGAACATGCATTTCCATGCCTTTGACTATGAGAAAGTATCTAAAATTGAACAATAAATAAAGTAGGGAACTCAAGTAGATGATTGCAATTGCTAGAGACAAACCTGAGTAATGAATACCATGTCAGATGTCAAAGACAGTCCTTCGAGCTTCAACTGTGAAATATATGCTTGGAGTAAAACATTAATCTTGGCACTAGGCTCCTCGAGACTCTCTTTGATCGGTATGGGAACGCGGTCTAAAAGCTTTGCTAGCTCCATCTTCTCATCCTGTCTCACAGTTACATATTTGAACTCTTCACTGAGGGAGAAGAGACGACAGAGTTCAATATCACCCATGGTTGGCTTCAAATGCTCGTTGTACGTAGATATTGTTCCGTGGGTTATATAGTAGTAGCTGGCAATGCGTCCCAAATCAGTAACTTGGAAATATCCACTTTTCCTGTCATACTTTACCAGGTTATTCTTGTCCAGTAAAATCGCAGCTGAATGAATCTGCAAAAGGAATTAACAAAGTATTCATTAAATAAAAAAAAAAATTGATAATATTTTATGCAACTAGAATTAAAATTCTAAAGCCCTTGTTTCCCCATTATAAAGAGATTTTTGGAATAATGTAATTTGGAATAGTAATTTTTGGGAGAATGTGGGGTTAAAAAATAAGGAAAAGTTTTTTATTTACGTGTAATATTATTTTATTAGAGAATGTGGGATTGAAAAGAAGAGAGAAAAATGTATTAAAATTTTGAAGGGGGCTAAATTAATTTAGCACATAAGTTCACGAACGCACTTCAAATCGAGAACATTGAAACAGAGCAATAACTAAGGCAACCATTGAGCTTCTGTTTTCTAAGGGGGAACAGAGATCATATCATGGTGCTGGGGGAGGAGTTGTTCATGCAAAAAGCATCAGGTACCAAAAAGGGAAATACGTAGAAGTTAAGTTAAAAGAATTCGAGTCATAGCTTCTGTATTCTGTTTTGTTGTAAAAAGAACTTCAACAAGGCAACAAAGAACAGGAAAAACATAGAAGCAAATAGAATGTGCATGATGCTTACGAGATCAGCTCTCCTTTCCTCCAAGGTTGGATCTCTGGTCACAATATCAGGTGCCAAACCATAAAGAGTAGGATTGCGTAGCATGCGAACACAAAGATAAGTATATGCAAGCCATTTGCATGCTTCCCTAGCATTCTGCACAGTTCCCAGAACAATTTCTGCATTCAACTGATCAGCCAATTTAGACACAAACTGACTTTCGATAGGAAGCTGCTGATTCATCAAAGAAAGATAATACTGTAGTTCACTATGTCCAGTTATAATAATTCCTTCCCCATAGGTGTCATATTGAGGCCTTCCAGCACGACCAAGCATCTGCATAACATCTAGAGGGCTCAATTCAGTCCATGCTCCTTTCTCAGGATTGTAAATTTGAGTGCCTTTAATAATCACAACGTGAGCTGGCAAATTGACACCCCAAGCTAGAGTTGCAGTAGAAACCAACACTTGTATGTGGTTATCAGTAAACAAGTCCTCAACAATTTCACGATCAGTTCTAACCATCCCAGCATGATGTATTGCAAATCCATATGGCAATAGGTCCTTAAGATCGCTGTTCTTCACTAGTTCCGTTTGATTCTGAAGAAGCTCACGGCTGGCACTATCCTCTTTCAAGAATTTTGCAAGTGTGTCATTAGCAAGGGCAGCATCTCTAATTGCACGAGCTGTTTTGGCTGTCTCCTTTCTTGAGTGCACAAATATGAGCACCTGATGCTTTCCAGCAACACTGATCACCTTTTCATAGCATACATCATTCATCAGTTGAAACCTCTGTAGTGGCTTCTTAACTGTGATCCCTATATACTGCTGAGCCAGAGGGACAGGTCTGTAGCTATTGTCAAAATGGAAGAGCCCTTTATCTAAGTCAACTCGTAAAAATATAGCCACGTCATCATAATTAGGGAGTGTAGCTGATAATCCAACCAGACGAATATGCTCTTTTGTGGTTTCAACTTGTCGAACAGTTCTCGCAACAATACTTTCCAGCACAGGTCCTCTATTATCATGCAGAAGATGAATCTCGTCAATGATGAGAAGCTTCACAAGCTGGGTATAGGTGCGATCACCTGATTTTCTGGTGATAATATCCCACTTCTCAGGGGTTGTCACTATAATCTGAGTTTCTTCAATTTGTTGACGAGTCAGTGTTTGGTCTCCACTCAGCTCTTTAACCTGGACACCATATTTTTGTAGCCGATTAGAAAGATTGCCTACCACTTCAGCGACCAGTGCCTTCATTGGTGCCACATAGACAATCTTATATTTACTATGATTAATAGTCCCATCTTCATTCATATTCAATGCAAGCTGCTGAAGTATGGTGAGCATGGCAACATTGGTCTTTCCTGACCCAGTAGGTGCACATAATAAGATATTTTCTGCACTGAAGAGAGCAGTTTCATAAACTTTACTTTGGACCCTGTTCAACTCTCTCATCCCTTCAAAAGCTGCTTGTGCCCAGTCTGGCATTTCAGATATCTTTACAAGTTTTTCACCCGCAGCCAATGGCTTTGGCTTCAAAGCAGGTACATGAACTTCTTCGTAACCTTTCTTATGATTTCTATAAGATCCCACTGGCAGCTCACACTTCTTATTTGCCATTAGCAAACCACCTTGGTGAAATGCAAGGCTGTCAAGATCAAGTATTTGCCCCTGCCCTTTCAACCAAGCACCATCAGCATCTCTATCAGCAAACCCCCTGCGTTCTCGGACACCATCTTCACCAGTCTCATCTTTCAGCCGTCGAGCCTCTTCCCTAATGCTTTTTTCCAAGTTCTTCTGCCTCTCTTTCGCAGTGGCCCTAGTAGCATGCAACTGCTCCAGAATTGCAGCATGATCTGGTCCCAACCCAATCATTTCCTCTTCAATCTTCTTCCTCTCCTCTTGATCTTCTGCCCTAGCCAAGCGGGTACACCAAACAACCTTCAATCGGTTTCGCAACAAATACTTGATGAGACTAAACTTATCGAATTGCAGATGCACCAACAGCTTGGTCTCGACTTCGCGATCATCACCTTCAGCAAGAATTTTAAGAACCTCTTCTGCAAGCCTCTGACTCTGCTGCGGATCAATCTGCTGATCATAGGCCTGTGAAATCTTCCTTTGAAGCCAATAAGCATCAATGTCCTGAACATTTAAGGTCATTCCCTCTTTAGCTTCATGTCCCTCATCATCATCAATCCCACCGCCCATCTGCATACCCCCAGCACCATCCGCTTCCATCATGTCATCTTCCTCCTCATCATCCTCTGGTACCATATCCAGATCACTCTCTTCCTCCTCCTCTTCGTTCTCCTCAAACTCAACAGCAACTCCAACATCATCATCAAGGGCATCATCAACATTAACAGCAGCATCGCCTCCATCGCCGCCATCTTGATAATCAGTAATAAGCCTACCAATGGACACTAACTGATCAAATATATGGTTTTGGATGGGGTTCAAAAGCTTTTCAATTTCCTTCTTCTTGTCAGAAGTCTTGATGCTCTCATTTTTTAGAACTGCTAAGATCTCATCAGCAGCCCCACTGACAATATTCAGAGGCTGCCCACCCAGCTGTTGCTGAATAACACTGAGCATGGCCTCGTACGCAGCCCTGGTCTCTTTAGTCTTAGGTTGATAAACCCCTTCCTCTGTAGAAGTGAGAACACTTTCCTCTTGAAGGCGTCTCCTCTTACTCTTAGGGGCAGCAGTTTCAAAAACTGGTTCACGGTCCTTTTTCTTTTTGGACTTCTTGAGTTTCTCCTCTAATTCAGGAGGTTTATCCCTGTAAGCCCGATCACCAAAGGATTTAGGGTCTATTTTCCCCCAAAGAGACTCTGGCTCCCCGGTGGGCTCATGGGTGTCGCGGGGGCGAGAGTCGGTAGTCAAAACAAGGCTCGAGTTTGCCCGATATTCATATTGTTTGAATCGGGCATGGGCCTCCGCACCACCACCGGACTTCTGATTGCCACCACCCGGATGAGACATCTTCAATCAGAAGTTAGCCAAAACCCTGAATCACAACAGGCAAAATAACCACAATAATCAGTCTAAAGCTAAGAACTCCAGTCCTGAAATCAGTCTTGTAATCCTAACAGTGTAATGCAAGAGAAGCTGGAAGAATCAATTTATAAATTTAGCTAGATTGTGAAAATGGGGGATGATGAAGGAAATATATAAATAAAATAAAACAACAATGGGTAGCCCTAGATTGGTTGTGCAATTCTAGATTGGATATTATATCTAACTTCACATGTTTCAATTCGTTGATCCTTCTATCTTATTCATACAGATTTATCACCAAATAAACAATTTTTGATTCATATCCAGGCGTAATTATATACAGACTAATGTCAATGGAACTTCAAAAATACAAAAGATAGAAGAAAAAGCAGAAAACCACTAGAAGATAACAAAAAATAAGTATTTTCCTGATATTCAGATTAATCAGAAGAAGTTTAAAAATATATCCTAATATGTAATAACATAGACCATACAGAAATTATAGTTCAGTTCCAAACTTTAAAGGGTCAGTGATTTAAAGAAAAAAAAAAACTCCATTAAAAAGGTAAAAGAAAAAAGGTCTGGCGGGAAGAACCGAAGGAAAACAAAAAGCTGAAAATCCCAGCCAAAAATATATACTAACGTACGAATACGATTATGTTTTAACTGATTGAGTGTCACTAATGAAAGAAAAATAATTTTTTTTATATATAAATAGACGGGAGTCACTTAATCTCTATTCTGTTGCAATTTGGGTGGCGCTCAATTAAAGTTAAGAACGATAATAGACTCTTCCCTAGGGTTCTTATAATCGAATCGCTGATAAGAACAAGTAGACTATTGAACCTAAATGCAACACAAAATGGAAATTTATGCATATTAAAGACTTACAGTACATGAATCAAATTATACTTACAGATGCAAATGTCTCCAGTGGAAATTTGAAGATAAGTATGGCGGCCAAGAAATTCCCTCTCTGCAAACCGACTTAAGGAAAGGGGTTATGGAGTTACCCGTGTTCGAGCGTGCGTGGCATATTGGAAGGGTTCTTATAAATGTGGAATTGGGCCTCCTGTCTCTGTTTTCTAATGGGGCAGCCTGAGTTACTGGGCCATGTTTTGAACTAAACTCGTATTAGAACTGGGCCTCCAGACTACCTTTGGATCTCATGTTGCAGGGTCTCGTACGAAAATGGGATAGTTTTTTGGGAATAAATTTTGTGAAAAATACTTTATTTGAAAATTTTGTGATTAAAAAGTTGAAAAAATTATGAATTCAAGTATAAAATTATTTTATTAAAAAAATATATAGCGAAAAATGAGTTTCAAAGAACAAAATTAAAGTGATAGGACATTTAATTAGGTTATTTACCATTTCTTCGCCAAAACATGTTGAGAGCGACAAATTTAAAGCTAACTAGTTAATTTTGGATAGAAAAAATGTTCCGCTACTGCTAGTGGTTATGAGGCGACCCAATTAGTTTAAGACCAAAAAATTCTCTATTGATGTTGGCAGTCTAAGCATCTGGGTATTCTCTCAAAATTTATTACAAAATTGAGATTGGTCGCTATGTACTTGGTCTACGAGTCATGTTGGACGATAAAAATTTCCCATACTAACATTTTCCGGGATGCATTCGACACAACTTATGTTACACCCTAACTTGCAAGGGTGGACCTTAAGAGTTAAGAAATTGATTTACGATTCCTGAAGTTCGGACCAATACTTTTTGAAAAAATTGCAATATTAGTCACTAACCTATTCACTTTGTATTAAACAATCTTCATTCTAATTGTTTTTTTTTTCAAGTCCCAATCTATCAATTCTACAGCACTGCGGTCCCCAATTACAAAATACGTTTAAAATACCATCCAATATGCATTTGTGTCTCGCATGCGAGTTTCTAGAAGGACAAAAATGGATATACGCATATTAATTCTCATTAAAAAAAATGTAAAAGAAATACAAAAAGTAAAACAACCCGCCTATCATCACCACCAGCTCAACAATGTGCACCAAGACCACTTTGGAATCTTAATTGAATGCCGCAAGATCCTCCTAACAAAGCAAACAACTAATCATCCATTGACACAATCGTTGAAAGAGTGGAAAAGCTTAAAAAACATGTTAAATAAAATATAAAGAGATATTAATAAATATTTCTTAAAGTAAACAAAATGAAAATCCAAAATATAAAATTTTGTTGAGTGTAAATTTAAAGATATTCTCTATTATATATAAGATGATCTATATAATAGTCTCTTAAAGATAATCTTGTAATTCATTTGGACAAAGTTTTGCACCATATACAACACAACATTAAAGAATATGAGTTATACAATTGAAATTATGGGCAAAGTTTACACAACACAGGTGGAAAAATTATGACTTTCATAGAATGTGTGATTGCAAAATAATTTTAAAAAATATCTTCCAAACAAACCCCTATTTGGCCCTATATCCATGATAACCTTGCATCCCAATCCAACGCCCCTATCTCAATTAGCACCTTCATTCATGTTTGACAAAGCTTAAATTATAATTTAAGTCAATCAAACATATTTTTCACGAAACAACTTATTATTCACACATTTAGTAAGATTCACAACTTATAAGCACTGAAAACAACATCAAACATACAAAAATCCATCTAAAATTCTAGTAAAAGAAGCACTTGCAACTTTGGAAAAGTTCTTGTTCACAACGTCTAAATATTCAAAATGATGGACATCCTTCGATACAAGTCATGAGGATTGTCTTATCTCTTCACGCTAAACATATTATCATCAAGGGGTTATAGACTTTGTTCGCTATTTTCTGTTAGATTTGGAAATGGCTCAATCCAAGGTGATCGGTGCTGGATTCTTGGTTTTGTTGTTCATGGACCCTGTCTTTGTTGCTAGGTAGGGGGAAATGGCTCGAGGTAAAGGAGAAGGTTGATCAAGCCTTGGCTCGGGTTCAGGTTATGGCTGGGGACAGATCTGGGAGTGGCTACAGATATGGGTGGTAGTTTTGGAAAGGGTGGAGGTGGCAAAGGAGTGGGTGGCTCGGGTTATGGATTGGGAAGCACTTCTGGAAATGAAGTTCTCATTGGCTCAAGGAGAACCAATGCAGTAAAACATTTTTTATTTACACTATTCAATCATGGGCAATTCTAATTTCTGGAATATATTAAGAATGAATCAAGAATAAGTCAAATGTACAACAAACTATAGCTGCTGCTGGGAAAAAAATAAATAAATAAATCTGGCAATATACCATCAAAATTTACATGAATCAATTATAATTCATAAGATATTTGGGGTGCATATGAGATGTTGGTCCTTCGACATGTCTACTCAAGCATAGTAAAGGTACTTTTATTTGCCAAAGAAAGGAGACGAGTACAAGCCGGCTTGCTGTAGTCATTGCATACATTAAAAAAACAAATCAAATATTCACAATTAAACATCGATGCATTCCAATCATTTGGTAAAAGTCGTTCGCTTATCTCAGAAACCCGATTTCACATATTCCATGCAAAAATCAGTACGGCATTAACAGACTACTAGAAAGAGTCCCTCAAAGAAGAAGGCAACTTCCTCAGCAAATTTGGAAGGAGTGATGACTTCTATACATGTATGTTACGTGATATGACTTATTTCTGTAAAGGTTTTCATGACAGCTAACTAGTGCAAAGCTGTTAACAAGCAAAGTGAAATTCAGACTTATAACACATGTACTGGTAAAATGGAAAACAATAATTTTATCCATCGTAGCATGATAGAAACAATTGCAACATTTGAAGAATTCTCAAAATTTCGTTCTCAATCCTAAGATTTCACAAATATGCTTAGCACACCAAATTCCAACCGTTGGAATGATTTCTTACATTTGGTCAATAGAACCTATATATGATGGCCTATCCCCACAATC
>CAIGRN010028350.1:0-10027 GCA_903798345.1 Fraxinus anomala
AACGCTTCGAGTTTCTAGAATTTGGAGCATTACACGATGTGTTTGATGAACTCACTTTTCCTTAGAAAAATTTGAATACAATTAATCATCGTACTTCCACTATGTCAAATATGAGTACTTATAACATATGGCTACGTAATACGACTCATGGTTCCAGCACTACGAGTCTTGATGTTCCATCTAGCGATTCTAGAACATCTATTACTTTACCACCTTTGGCACCATCTGTCACGACTTTGCAGGTTGCTCCATTGGTGTCTGACTTATCGTCTTCTTCACCAACTATTCCTCCTGGTATGCCTGATATACATCCTGCAAGTCCAATTCTTTCTTGTACACCTGATCTGCCTGTTCATGCACAAAGTACAGTGGTGCCTCAGGTTCATTCCAATCAACACCCCATGTAAACAAGGGGCAAATCAGGTATCTACAGACCAAATCCTAAATATGCAAANTTCTAGAACATCTATTACTTTACCACCTTTGGCACCATCTGTCACGACTTTGCAGGTTGCTCCATTGGTGTCTGACTTATCGTCTTCTTCACCAACTATTCCTCCTGGTATGCCTGATATACATCCTGCAAGTCCAATTCTTTCTTGTACACCTGATCTGCCTGTTCATGCACAAAGTACAGTGGTGCCTCAGGTTCATTCCAATCAACACCCCATGTAAACAAGGGGCAAATCAGGTATCTACAGACCAAATCCTAAATATGCAAATCTTTATAGCCTGCAGCCTATACCACGTGAACCAAAGTCCATTAAATTGGCTATGCAACATGCTGGTTGGCTGCAGGCAATGAATGAAGAATTGCTTGCACTTAGGAAAAATAATACCTGGACTTTAGTCCCAAGAGAGCCTAATATGCATGTGATAGTCTATAAATCGAAAATCAAATCAGATGGTTCTTTAGATCAAATTAATGGTATTGATTTTCACGAAATATTTTCCCCAGTTGTTAAAATAGGGAACCATTCGCATTGTCCTTTCTCTTGCTCTTGTTAAGAATTGGGATATTCGGCAACTTGACGTAAAAAATGCTTTTTTGAATGGTAACTTATCTGAAACTGTATTCATGTCTCAACCACCAGGTTTTTTGCATGAGAAATTCTCTACACATGTTTGCAAACTCAATAAGGCTTTCTATGGACTTAAACAAGCCCATCGGGCTTGGTTTTCCCGATTCAGTAGATATATTAAATCTTATATTTTTTCATGTAGCAAGGCTGATCCTTCTTTGTTCATTTGTCACAAAGGTAGTGACATTCTTGTCTTACTTCTTTATGTAGATGATATAATCTTAATCAGATCGAATGTGACTTTGATTAACCAGTTTATCAAAGTATTACATCGAGAGTTCGAGATGAAGGATCTTGGATATCTTCATTACTTCTTGGGTGTACATGTAACAAGAAACAAGCATGGATTATTGCTATCTCAAAAAAACTATGCAATGAAAATTTTATATCGAACTGATATGGCTGGTTGCAAGCCCGTTCGAACTCCTATGCCTTCGAAAAAAATTATTGTAACAAATGACACTCTTTTCTCGGATCCCACCAAATTTAGAAGCCTAGTGGGCGCCTTGCAATACTTAACTTTTACTCGCCCTGACATTTCTTACAATGTAAGCTATATCTCTCAATTTATGCATTGTCCTTCTAACACTCATTTCTAGATAATCAAGCGAATCCTGAGGTATATTCAAGGCAGTTTATTGCCTAGTTTGTAAATTCGGTCCAAATCTACGCTGTGGTTGTTTGCCTTCACAGATGCCGATTGGGCTGGTTGCTCCACCACCAGGCATTCTACATCTGGTTAGTGCACCTTCTTAGGCAGCAATATCATCTCATGGTCAGCCAAAAAGCAACCTAATAGCTCTTGATCGACTACAGTGGCTGAATATCGTGCAATGGCACATGATGTTGCAGAAGTCCTTTGGCTCTCTTATATCATGCTTGATCTTGACATTCATCTTCCAACAACACATCTTCTTCTTTGCGACAATGAGAGTGCATTGGCCTGGCCGCAAACTCAGTCTCCCATGCATGAAGTAAACATATTGAAATAGATCTTCACTTTGTCCGAGAGAAGGTGGTTAGCAGCGCACTTCGCACCCGCCATATCCCCTCAAAGCTTCAAACAGCCGACATCTTCACTAAAAGCTTGTCTAGTCCTCAGTTTGAATTCTTGTGTACCAAACTCAACCTTGTTCCCCAGCTGAGTTTGAGCGGGGATAAAAGCCATGCAATCCCACAAATAATTCCACAGATTATGGAATCGTATTCAGCTAAGGAGCCTATTTCAATCCCACCAGTTATGGAATCACAACCAGTCAATCCCACCGATTATGGAATCACAACCAGCTAAGGAAACTCCATCACAATTGATTCCAGCATATGGAAATTACAGTACAACAGTCATAGGTGATTATAAGCTTTCCATATATTCATTGTACAAGTCTTCTATATAATGAAAAATGTAGAATGTATCTCAATAAGGAGAATTATAATAAAAATATAAGAGTGTTTTCCGTCTTTACTTCTATCCATGGTATAGATTTCTATGATCAACAGGCAACGGCTTGAGCCTGTGCTAAAGTGATTGTATTGATTTCTTTAATTGCTAATTATTTGGTTTTTGAGTAAGAGCTTACCTTTGGGATATGTGAGTGAGAAGCTCTAATAAGTCTGGTTTATCTGAATGTCATATTTGCTTTAAATATGTCAAAGCCTGTTTACTTCATCAAAAGATTGGGATATCTATAACATAGAATGTCTTTAATTGATACTAGGTAGGAGGCTTTTCATCATCATCATCATCATCATCATCATTCCCTGCTTTATAAATTGATTCTGAAGGTATGAACCTGTCCATACCTTTTATAGACCAAAGTAAATTTATTTGCTCGGACTACTGATTCTATAAATATCATATAGGCCCAACTGATGCAAATGACAATGATGCCACCACCGAGTATCAAGAGTGAGATGCTGTGGTACCTGAACAAGGAAGACCGGTTACTTCGCTGGCTCTTGGTTAAACACCGTGACATCAAATATGGACTGGAAATTTAGAGCGAGGATGATGCTAAAAAAGAGCTCAACGGGTTCAAAAGCAACTTATATGACTATGATGACACTGATGAGGACGGAGACAAAGACGATGAAGATAATGAATATCAAGCTGAGACAAAGGATGCCTAAAAAATGGTATCACTCACCATGAAAGATGAAACTGGATCTTTTTATCTGGTGTTTCAATTTTTATTTTTTTTGGTTATGCAAAATAGTCTTATGATAAATCGGATTTTTGAACCAACTACCATGCTGCTCTGAGTTGCAGTCTTACGATATAAATGTATCCAAATGTTATTTATTGGCACTGATATTAACTAATTTCCTTTGCATCCCCATCCACATACACATAGAACATCTTATGTATTGTTTTCTTCAATAAATTTAAGATGGTTCAAAAGATAATTGTGCATAGTAGAAATGCAATTTCAAAGTACGAAATTGCAAAGGTGAACAATCTTGCATATATCAAGCTAAGCCTCGTCAAAAGAAATTGGTACTTCTTTCCTCACATCATTCCGGTGGTACCCCTTGTGGCAGCCACAAACAGCGCAGGTAAGTACCTCATTCGTCCTATCTTCTCCACTGGGCATAAAATCTTTGCATCCATCCACAGAATACATACGGTAAATGGATTGATTCTTGTTACATTCTGTATAGAGCACTTCGGTTATGCACTTAACAGGCGCATATTCCTCAACCTTTTTATGGAAATTCCTGTGGCAACCACAGACTGCACATTCCAATTCATCTTCCACTTGGCTTGGCATGAACTCGTGGCATCCGTCCATTTTTCCACAAAGATCTGAATGGATTTTACAGCATTCTAGGTAAGACGCTGTTTTTTCTCCCATGTTTCAACTAATCAAAACAAACCCCTTTCTTAGGGTTTTCAGAAGGGATGATATCGACAAAAGGGCAATAGGATTTGGTGAAGGGTAGACTTTGACAAAACGTTATTGGCTTGTAAAGAATTAAGATTCCATTTTACTACTAACAGCTTATTCGGGAGCCATTAATTCCACATTTTAATTAAAAATATAAACGTTGCAACAGTAAGGTGAACAGTGATCCAGCCGCAACATTTGAAAAACGAATGGCAGCCCATTTTTTTAGTTTAAAATGTTAAAATTGTCTAATTTATGAAAATTGCATCCAAACAAGGGGCATTATGGTCTTTTCACCAATTTTTTTAATTGAATGTAGATAATACAGTCAAACATGTTTGACAAAGTGGGGTCCGCTCGTTGTATAACGATCAAATTATTAATTTTTATTTTCGAAGAATGGCGTCCAAACATGGGCTAAATTTTGTAGACTTCATGCATCCCCATTTCTCTGTGGAATTCTTCATTTGGCCCTTGTTTGATTCTCATTTTTTTTAAATATATTTTTCTCTTTCTTCTTTTCAACTACACATTGTTCAATAAAATAATATTACACGCAAATTCAAAACTGCTTCTTATTTTTTAACCACATATTTTCCAACAATTTACTATTCCAAAATGTATTCTACACCAAAAATAAGACTTTCACTTCTACTTCCCTCCATTTTCCCTCGTCAACAAGTTGAGATTGTCAATCATTTCCTCATCAGACACATGGATGCTTATAAGAAAAATGGGCACAATCAAAATGTTTTGGTCAAAAGTCTTCGAACTGAGTATAAAAACAACGCAAATTTCTAAGGTAAATTTTTATCTTGGAGGCCATCCAATGGTGTTCGATTTCTTTGTGTAGGAAAATTTATGTCTGAAACTTTAAATCACATTACAATGTTACTATCCATATGATCACTATCCTTATGTTCAAATCATGGGTTTTTTGAATTTTTTAAACATATTTTGATACCAAACCAAATATAATGGATTATAACAGAATACCCCCTTGTAAACGTTTCATTTTGCGATGTACCCCTTACTTACTGGAAATTGAAGAAAACCCCATACCTCAAACGTTTTGTGCGAAAAATACCCATATCGTCAACATTCGTCTGGTGTGCCGTTAAATTCCAGGGAAAAAGGGCAAAACAGATAAATAAGAAAGGGCAAATGCGTAATTTATATTTTCATCTTTAATAACATCCTCCCAACACAAATATTGGGATTTTATGTCCCTCGTTTCATTACCAGACATCACTTTATTTCTTGCGTACGTACCTGCAACATTGGCCCCTTAGCTCCAATGGAATCCCGTCTGTGCATATACGATATGGAGATTGAACTGTAGACTACGTGGACGGCATCGAACTTGGGAAGAATATTCTTCACATGCACACGACGGTTGCTAATGAAAATCCGAACACAATTTTTAACCAATTTTTTACTGAGTATGCTAAAGCTTTGATATTTTTTTTATTTTTCTACAACAAAATGGAAGTTGTAGGTACTTCTCGTGGTTTAACCCACCCATGTGCAGTAGATCTGTGGAGATCATATATGGGCTATTAAGATCCAGGAATGCACTCAAACAATGGCTGTTGGAACTACAGAGGCAGAGTAGTGATTTTAGATTTAAGTTTTGGGTTTTTGTGTGGCTGTGTAGTGATGTGGGGTTTTTTTAGCGAAAAATAAAGCTTCGATCACCTTGTAGATGTGTGTACCGAATAGATGTTAATTAATGTTATACTTCCGTGTTCAAGTTCTGTAAGTTAGATGTTCAATGTGATATTCCAATTTTATCATCTATTTTATCTCTTATTGTCTGATTGTTCATTGGTAACGAATGTACAACACATCTTGTTGTCTGAATTGGTTGTGAAAGCCCCATACACATTGAATAGTTTCCATAATACAACCCTAGAAATATAACAATGTGCTATACAACCCTATATTATTCTAAACCTGAGATATCTAAACCTTGTTTTCTATGTGCTTTTGCACGAAATCAACCCCAGATTGATGAAGATTGCGAATTATAACCCTATAATCCTCAATCTAGATTTAATAATACCCATACCAAAAGCAGGACATCCACACACCAAAAATTGTACATCGATGCCCTAAATATTACTAGTCAATAATAACAATTGTTCACTTTAATATGGAATACGAACCAAAAGCATTACAACAAAAAAAAAAGCATGACAAAAACAAAAAAATAGCATTTCAGTTTGCAGCTAGTGGTTCCATTCCTCTGCACTTTCCCCTGTTGTTCCCAGAAGCACCACATAATGAACACCTCATCACCATTCCTTTCCTAAATAGAGGTGCATATCGGATACCATTGTGTTAGACGGTGTGGACGTTTTATTTACCTCATTTGGCCACTTCTTTTTTGGTCTCCCAACCTTCTTAGTGTATACATGTGGTGTCAAGGGATTAAGTCCGACATTTGGCCATGTATCTGGGCTTGTCACTAGGGATATTGTCGGTATATATGTCTGAATGTACGTTTCTTTCTTATACACATCATCCACGTAATCTATTACATTCTCCATACCTCGTGATGATAGTGCCGCAATGACATGGCTGCATGGTATACCCATTAACTGCCACAGTCAACATGAACAAGTGCTAACAGTCAAGTCAACTACACACAAAGTTTGAGTTTCATGGTGTCGTATTTGGAATTTTTGGTTCCTTGAATAGTCAGCATATTCAAACTGCAATAGAGTTGTATTTTTTAGAATGATTTTCATTATTCAAGGTCCCACGAATCATCTCCATTTGTTGCATGCCTTCATCTTTGCCATGATTCGTCGCATATTCAAATCTCCTCTAACATTGACAAGATAGGCTTTTCCCGTGCACTCAAGATGGTTGCATTGAAGGACTTCGATAAATTGTTCAGTAGCATATCACAATTATTCCCCACTTTGAAATGCGATTTACTCCAATGGTTTGCCGACTTTAGCTGCAACCAACCGTTTGCAGTATGGTCTAGATCGCACATTATATTCATCTGTCTCACCCATGCAGCTTCAGTTGTAGCTCTTGTTGCTGCATAGAGTAAATTCTTCAATGCGAGGCGTTTGTATGTTGCACTGAAGTTGTTGTAAAGATGTCGCACATAAGTACGACGCTCAACATATTCAAATATTTGTTCAAGAGCTTGTACAAGCCCTTTCTGCTTATCAGACATAAAAATCCAATCGTGGCTGTTAACTATGCCTAAATCATCTCTCAACAACTCCAAAAATCACCTCCAATTTTCACCGTTATCAACCTCCACTACTTCATACGCTATAGGATAAACCCCATTATTACCATCTACACCTATTTTTGTCAATAACTACCCCCCAAGTTAGTTTTAAAAAACGGCTATCTAACCCTATCACCTTCTTGCATCCACTCATGAATCCCACCGCCAGTGTTCTCAGACATATGTACAGTCTTTAAACTCCCCACCACGACCCTCCAACTGTGTAGTTGTACCAAAATTTGTATGTTTAAGATACTCGCAATAATCCCACAAAATTTTGTAGTGGTCAACCACGGCGCTACGTAATGTCTTCATTGCCAAGTCTTTGGTTCGGTAATACTGTCACCTATTCACATCTCTCAAATTTTCATTTTTAACTTTATCAAAAAATGTGCTCACAGATATATTAGGATCAACCTTCCATGAAGACAAGTACCTATGGGCTAAGTACTTCAGAGTTAGCCGTCTGTTCCGCTATACCGATGTACAAATATGATCACCATTGTAAGTATTCACCCCAAAATTGTTTTCATCTTTCACATTGGTCCTTAACGTACTTTATCTCTCGATTTGATGTTATAGAATGCTCAGTTAATACCGATTTCAGAACTGCTTTCGTCTCGAGCACCATACATGTAATGCACAAAATAAAAAAGTGGGACACGTAAAACACAAACCATATTTCTTAAAGGGGGTTTTACAGCATAGCCATTTAATATGGGGGTATATCAAAACATATTGAATACATAAGGGGTATTATCGACAACTTATTATAATATAAGGGAGATTTTGATAACCTTTTCGAAAATTCGGTTGCTCCATGTCAGTCAACGGATTGAATTCATTCGTTCGTCCCTTCTATTTGGACGTTGTTCCTTCATTTTCTTCACTATCCAAACTACATAATTCATCTAACTCCCCGTAGTCAGTATTCGAGTCTCTAACTTCTTGCCCATCGTACAATCTAAAACCAAAATCAGAACCAAAATTAGCTTGTTCCTCAACCTCGTCGCCAGCCTCAAGTTCATCCTCAACTTCGTAATCACTTTTCACAAAGCCTTCAGTGTCATTTTCCATTCTATCATCTGGGACCTTCTCAACCATCTCTAGGTCCTCTTCATGCTGATCTTGCTGAGAAATACTAACTCGAGTTTTGTACGTGATTGTTTCCTCAAATTGAGACCACGCCTCGTTTACATTTTCAAGCACACAGTCACCAATGTTCATGTCATCCAAATCACCTTCATCCACATTAAACATTGGGATGTAGCAACCTTCTGTGGTACTTTTACCCCCTTCATTACGAGCACTACTCTCTCGGACCTCAAGCACTGGTTCTTGGTATTGTTCTTGAGTTAAAGGTGCTATCTAGCTAGGTACAACTACATAAATTTCAAGCAACTTATGTCCTTTAAGGTCTTTCAATATCTCCCTCACATCAAATTCACCACACAACCTCCTTAAAGTAATATCCAATTTACCTTTCTGCATCCTAAAGTAAAATTTTAAATGCCCACAGTCAGCACAAACGTGCTCAAGAGCCTGGAACCATTCCATATTGAAGTATTCAGCCCTCATAAAGTCCACAAACATCATCGTGCTATGTTCATACTTGACATTATTTGACTTATCAAAGTGGACACCACCAGTGTATATAGCCATTGTGAAGTAGTCTTTCTATTCGGCTGGATGATAATGTGAACAAAGGTTAGTATAGGAATCAATTCAAGACTCGCAGCAAACAACATGTACACACTTTTTGCAACGAAATTCCAACAAAACACGTAAACAATTTGAACCACAGCCCTTTATTTTTTAAATCGCAAAAATAGAGCAACTTACCGTATACAGGCACTTCTTCAAACCCTCCGAGTCTTGGAGCCTCAATTCCCTATGATCATAGTCAAACTGTAAACATACCAAAAAAACAACTAATTTCAATATTGTATTCCATGATTTCACAAATTTCACGCACGCATTTAAAAAAAAAAAAAACCCCCGCTTCCACAACTTACTGTTACACCTTTGCTAAAAAATGTCAGTTGTTCAGACTTCAGAACACCTTGAGGAAACTTCTAGGATTGTGGGTGAACAAGGAACTGATACAACGTAGGATAGCAACCGGAATCCTCTCAACCTTCGTGTCGCTTTGTCTTGCATAAAAACCCCCTCTTCGTGTTAGGAGGGTATTATTAAAGATGAAAATATAAATTAACACATTTGCCCTTTCTTATTTATCCATATTTTTTTTCCTTTTTACTTGGTATTTAACGACACACTAGATGGATGCTGACGACATGGGTGTTTTTTACACATAACGTTTGAAACAGGGAGTTTTCTATGATTTTCAATAAGTATGGGGTATATCACAAATTGAAACGTTTACAGTGGATATTCTACTGTTAATCCCAAATATAATATAAAACTTTAACTTAATGATGTATTCAGGAACATAAGTAGGGATGGCAATGGGTCAGTCGAGGGCAACCTCCTCCCGACCCTGTCAAGGTAATTTCCAGCCTCATACCCGTGTTACCCTAAGGTGGGACGGGTAGGTCCTTACTCCATTTACTACCCGTTTATTTTTTTAAATTCATTTTATTGCCCCCATTCATTAAAGTGAGACAATAATATATTTATTAATTTTTTAAATTTATTTATTTATTTTTAAAAATTGAATTATTCAAATATATTTGGTAAACTAAGGTTTTTATTGTTTATCATATTTCTTAGATAATTTTAGTTGTCATCTTTTATTAAAACTAATAAAATTCGTGAAATTTTTCATTGAAAGTATTGAATTC